>LNDK02000081.1:0-233927 GCA_001455915.2 Samsoniella hepiali | reverse complement strand
ATACGAAGTTATACGGGGGGGTGTGTGTGTGTTCACAGGTTCAGCACATACATACCAAGCATGCTCCAAAAGAGGCAAGTCAGAGATTGAGCGAAGCAAACCACCCCCTTTCTCCAGGTTTCCGCTACTTGCCGCACGCCCTCCCTCCCCTCCCTGCCCGTCCGCGCGCCGGGCATCTTGGAGGGGCCGAGATGGGGGTTGACGAACCTGATGACAGTTGGGAAATGATGCACACTCGGCCCCCGCTGTATTCTTACACGTTCGGTGCGGGCGCGAGAAGCTCCCCGGTGTTCCTCGGAGGCTTGTATCATCGCTGGAAGTAGCTTGCTGTGCAAGACAGAATAGAAACCGAAGAAGGGGGGGGGGGGGGCGGTCTCACATTTCCGTCCATTCGTCTACATCGACTTTGACAGGCTCTTATTTTCAAAACTTTCAATCGTCTATAACAACAACTTCATTGCAGAGCTCCCAAGTTTTGGCTACGTTTTTTTTGTTCTAGTGAGGATCTTCCGGCCATCAAATGACGCTAACACTGTTGGCATCGACGGCGCGCGGAGAGGGGAGGGTCTGGCGCCGTCGCCACTGGGAAGCAAACTAAACTACCAGTTAGCTTGAAAGATGAGCCCAATTTCACATTCCAGGCTAGCTGGGCAAGGACAAGGAAAAACGTCATGGTCTCTTGTGTTAAACACGCCTTGTCCGCCGTGTCACGGACTTGTCATCGGGGGCAAACAGGCAGACACCGGCGAGATGACAGAATGCCCGAGTCGCCGCCATGCGTGACGAGCTCGATCGGATGAAATGATGCGCCCGGCCGGAGGAACTAGCTTCTGAATAAAAAAAGCAAGTTACAACCACAGCGGATAGAGAGAGACAAAGAAGCTACGAAGCAAGCAAACACTTTGGACTCGACAGCACATCTCCACCACACCGCTGCCGGCACTTGGCCGATCCTGGGACCGTGATATATCATGTTTCTTGCGCACATGTGCACTAGCAGAGCGGCCCAATCGAATCACACACAATGACTGTCGTCACGGTTTTGATTTGGTAGGAGGGCCGCCTCTACCCCATTAGGGGGGGTGTCAGCCAGCCAGCCAGCCACTCCCAGCGCCATCATCAAGCCCAATTAACCAGGGCCAGATCGTGGAAAAACGAAACAAAAAAAGAAATGGGGGGGAAGGTCCCCGCCACCGTATCCCAAATACGCGTATCCTTTGCGAGCTAAGACAAGGGCCCGTTTTAGGGAAACCACTTACTTGGCTCGCTGTAGGTGTCTCGCCTGCATATCTCATCGTCTGGTGCAACACACACCCCGTCCCCCCTGCCCCCCACGAGCGAGGCCAGCGGGAAGCGTGCGTTGCGCGATGGAGACGGATTCAAGTTTATCCCGCGAGTAGAGCGACCCGAATGCGATGAGTAAAGGGCGGCTGTCGTGCGGGCTGTGCAAAGAGAGTATACTTACTACCAGAAAAGCCAACATCAACTACCGAGTACGGCAACTGCAAGTCCCTTGTCCACTTGGCAAGCCCCCTTTCTCCGTTATTATGTGTCTGAGTGCAGCTATAGGAGAACTGCAGATGTGATGTGAAAAAGAAACATTCTAAATCGTTGCTCTAGATGGCCCTGACAAAGAGGATGACCCCATTCTCTGCTACGTCAACGCCCGGCTTTTTCCAGTGCCGGCGGGGGGTTCAGCAGGGAGATACAAAGACATGAACCAATACGGACACGAAACAACCAGCCAGCATCGGATCGAATCCGCCACAAAAGCCCCCTTTTTTTCAGATCTAGATTTTGTTCTCTTTCGTCCTTGTCGTCAACTTTCAATAACACAACGCTTCCTCGTGAAAAACTATTTTCCCTCAAAGCCCAAGGCCAACTGCTCCTTCCTCTCTGCTGGCGATTGGCGACTGAAACACGACGAGAACTTGTAAATCAGACTAAACACTTTCCAGCTGGGCCGCCTGGCCAGGGCGCGCGATGCTACCCTCCCTCTGCCATCTTCAGCCCCACCACTTCTTTGGCCCCAGCGTTTTTTATGCAACATGCACATCGGCGCGACAACGTTCCGATGGGCAAGTTTTTGTATTAGCCCAAAAAGCTAAATCACGAATACATAACTGATAATACATGGGTGACACACACACGCATGCGGCGCCTGACTTGCAGCGATACACGTATTCATAGAGGCACAGCGTGCAGCTCGCGTGGCACGACGCCTGCGACGCATGTTCGTCACGGCCTTGGCTCCCCGGGGGGGAGGGGCGGGCAACGGTCTTTTATCAAATGCCGGCTCGTGAAACCACACTGCAGAAAAGGCCTGCATGTGTAGTCCCGCCGACAGCATCGCCAAAGGAGGCAGTCCTGTCCGTCACGGGCGGATCTACCCTCCTCTCGCGATGGGCCACGCGAGAAACGCCCGCGGGGAGCACGTCCGTAAGAGGCTGGGGGCGGCCCGACCCAGACGACGAACCGGGACATGAGGAAGTCGTCTCATTTCTCAAAAAAACAAAATTTAAAAAAAAAATCTGCCGGGTTGTACGGCATCAAGAATCCAGCCGGGCTCGCGGAGTCCGTGAAACGCGCGGAGTTTGCGCGCGGGGGAGCCCACCAGTATGCCGATGATTCATTCTGTGCTACGACGTTTTCTGCTTGGCCGTAGAATAATTCATCTTGCACCACAGACATGTGCATTCGGCATGGCTCGACCTGCGGAAACTACTCACAGGCTCTCCTTCAAGAGAGCGTCTCAATGTCTACTCGTGAGCCAACGTGAACAAAATAGATGAATTAAGAAATTATAACAGTCTAGTTTTGTAAGAACCACTCGCTCCGAAACTAAGAATGTGTGCAGAGTAATATCACCCATGGGAAATAATAATGTACCAGCTGTCCTCTCGCGCATTTTCATTACCGCTGTCTCGAGTCCGTCCACACATTATCATCGCCAATCCCCAACGAACTGTCAGCATTCGGCAAAACGAATCTCGGTTCCGCTGATGAGCCCCTTGACGGGACCGACGACTCTTCTGCTTGCGACGACGCCTCGCCATCGCTGCCCGGCACTGGCGGCGGATCTTTGTAAATCCACGCCCGCAGCAGCGGGCTCACGAGGCTCGGGTTGACAAAGCTCAGCCCCTGCTCGCGAAGCTCGTCCATGGTGCTACCACGACGCAGCAGGCGGCCCGACGACGTTCCGTTGGGTACCGGCTCGTCCTGGCTCTGCGAATCATCATCCACAATGGCTTCGTCGTCGCTTGCGCCCGTACGAATGTTACGCAGCGCAATGTACTTGGTCAGCGGCTCGAACCGTCTTGTAAAGTAATAGCTGTACCAGACGGTAAAGGGAATGAGGGGCAGGATGGAGACGGATTGGAAAAACGCCGACAGGGACGCAATCTGGCCGACCATGACGATTTCAAAGACGATGATGCCAATGACAAGACGGCTGCAGATGATGCGCCACGCGCCGCCCGTCGCATGCTGCGGCTGGTCCATGGCATAGAGCAGCATGTACTTGAACGTCAAGTAGCCCAGAGCAAAGTAGATGACGCCAAAGATGAGAATGGTCGGGCCGGGCCGCAGCGCGCTGTAGATGAAGCAGAGGTTGAAGACGAGCAGCGATGTCGGCAAGTAGAATCCATACTGGAAGTTGGGCGGCTTCTGGAGCTGGGCATAGTCACGCGGCGTCACGGCGAGGAAGCGGTAGATGGGGTAGAGCACAACGCTGCCGACTTCCAGAATACGGAACGGCATCAGACCGATGCCTTGCAGCATGATGAAACTGGTGTAGAAGCTGGACAGAGCCTCCACATCAGTGGCGATGATGGCTGGAATCTTGCTTGTATCTTTCAACAGGCCCTGTAAGGAAGAGTAAAAGTCGAGACCCGTCTTGGAGATGGCAAACACGAAAAAGGTATTGAAAAAGGTAAAGAAGAAGTTTTTGGAAATGACGGACAGCTCCACGTCACCTTGGGAAATCATGCCTTGGTGATTGGAGAGCAAGTCGTAGACGTATGGGACAGCAATGTTGAGCAACGAGACAACCAGCGTGGGACCACCGTTTTGGATGAGGGACTTGATAATCTCGTGGTCCTCTAGCCAGTCGGCAAAGGAGGGCATCACATTGCGAATAGTGCAAATGCTCAGCCAGGAGGCTAGGAAAGCAGTGGGAAAGATCCAGACCAGGGTGAGAATGGTGATGAACAAGGTGACGGCCCAGGACTTGAGGCGACGAACGCCGCGAGCAGCATACGTGTTTTTCCAGATCATGTCAGATGGCGACGGGGTAGCCTTGGTCAGAAACTGGCCGGGGCGAGGGTCAATCTCGGCCTGAATGAGCATCTGACAAGCGGCGACTGTGTCCATGGTGACGAGGGCCATGTCGCATGGAGCGTATTCCTCCTTGCGCGCTGCAACAACCTTTTCATCGATTCTTCGCAGCTTTTCCTCGTAGTAGTCAATGGCATCTACCTTCTGCCGGCGAAGGCCCAAGAAGCCATGGCGAAGGACAACCTGGGGGCGGACGCCGTGGCGGAGATGGGGTTGGTCAGGGTTGCTTCGGAGCAGACCCCAGTTCTCGCCCGACTCCTCATCGTGCTCCCGTGCTGTATCGGTAACCAGAGGGTTCTCTGGGTCTGCCGGTGCATCAGCTATGGGCAAATCGTTGTCGCGCGGATGCTGCGAGTCCAAATATCGGGCCCAAGCCGTCTCAAGTCGGGTTAACAGGCGGGTTCGCTCCTCAACCAGCGCGTCCAGATCTTTCCAGTCGCGGCAGAGGAAGACAGTTTCGACAGTACCAACGCCAAGCTTTTCAATGACGGACTTGAGCTTGATTTCAGACCGCAGATTGGCCGGAATACCAGAGAGCCGGAACGTTCTATCGGTAACAGTCGATTGCGATCCCAGGTAGTCCTGGCGTAGCTTTATGATGCGAAACGTTTCCCAGTTGATGGTGTATAGGGTCAAAGCGACGAACAAGTAGGTAAAGACGACGTATGACCAGAGATAGGCGCGTTCTCGACTCTTATCCTTGTCGTCATCGTCGTCGCCGTCCTTGCCATAAGGACCAAAAGGAAGTCGAACAGAAGCGTACGAGTTCGGGTGGTAGGTGTACGAGGTTTGGTTGTCGCCGTTGCCGGGGTAGGGGAAGAAGGGGAACTCGCGATACTTGTGGTTGATGGGCCAGAGCACGACGATGGCAAAGAAGCCCATGACGCAAAAGATGCGAATGGCCATTTTGAAAAATGACAGAAAGACAAAGGCGTCGAGGCCGGCCGAGGAGAGGACCTGCTCCTCGGTGATGTTGTAGAGCTTCGGAATCCAGCCGAAGAAGGTCTTGGGGAGGGTCGGGAGGTCCATGTTGGGATGAAGGCGTCTCTTGCGCGCCGAGTAGAGGGCCGGCCATCGTGGGCGTAGAGTCTATTTACTGTTAGCGACGGCACGAAGCGCCTGATGGGTTTGACGGAACGTACGCAAAAGGTGACGAGGGCCGAGACGCCGAGTATCAGGGAGAGAGCCAGCTGGACTTGAAGGTCCTTGCTCTTCGCACCGGGGGATACATAGCGGGCCCAGTCCTTGTCGGTGCACTTGTCGTCGGAGTGGTTACGCATGGCGCGGCATGTCGGGGTGGTTTGGCGGATGAGTCGGGCGGACCGGGTCGGTCACGGCTGATTTGCGTTGGAGACGCAGCGATGCGCACGGGATAAGAGCAGTAACCGGATGTTGTGATTATATGATGTCCTGGGCGACCCGATGATAGCAAAGCAAAGAGATGGCGAAGACGAGGACTTGAAGGTGTCTCGTGACGTAGTGCTTTCAGAGCTCGCTAGCGGGCGGGAAACCTAGGCACAGCCGTCGCCACATTGCGGGCGGCCAATGAGAGGCAGTCTGTGGGCTTACGTAAGGAGCTGGCAGCTCGCGTCAACGAGTCATTCCTGTGTGTACAGTGAGACTTGATACATTTGGACATGAATAGACGTTACTGAGTCTAGCCGGTTCTGTAGAGGTATCGCTTCTTAGGGCTGGACAACCTGTGGCGCAGAAACATACTACAACTCCCGCTCTGCATTTGGGGGCCAGTTCATAGGACACGAGATTATATACCGGTACTGCTAATATCATGATGATTTGCACGCATTCGCAAGACGATACATGGCAGCATTACTACACTTAATACGATATGAATATGTGGCTACAAATTCCTCGACGTAGAGGCATAGAAGGAGCGCCAGTACGGCTCAGAGAAGGACAGGTTCCCGGCGTTTGGCTCAAGCATGAAACAGGGTATATTATTGGCTTTTCGTTCTTTACAGTACTGGCTTGCTGTGGGCTATGAACGCCACGTATTTGAGTTGCATGAATCACAACCTGTGCCTGACCGCCCCAGTATTTACACGGCGTGAATGTCACTGGCGCATGTGGTCTTGATATGCCTGGCTGGGTAGCAAATAATGCCTGGTGGTTGAATATTTTGATTCTTCAATTGATGTCATCGTTGTCGTACGCCAGCGGGCGCTATTAGCCAGTATCACACAGGGTATATTTAGCACTAATCAACGCCGCAAAGAAGGGAGGCGTACGGCAGGGCCCGTTGACCATGTCTCACGACCGAGACTACTGGTAAAGAGCGTCTCTCGAAAGCGAAAGGCTAGAAAGTAAAGAGTACAGCTGAGGCTGGTTCTATGGGAAGCAGTGACTGTAGCTCGGGCAGCACCAGACGAATCAGGGCAGCGCGAGCAATAAATCGGCTCTGCCACGGCCGGATATGGGGCTCATGGGGAGACGCTGCATGCGTTCGGAAATTAACTGGCGCACATTGCCATTGATAAGAAGGCAGCCCTCAGGGCCTTGGAAGGATTGTGGACGGGAGGGGCTTGGGGGAGTCGAAGCCTGGTGCAGCAGGGCAAGGGGCTGGCTGCAGGGGAACTGGATACAAGCGACATTCTTTGCTTTTGGGCATGCGCCTCTCGGGCCGTGAGGAAGGCGCATGATGCGATCCCAGTGTAACCATGGAGAGCTGAAGTGAGCGTATTGGCGACAAGGGATTGGCTGGCAGCTTTCCGCTGGGCTCGTTCAGCGGGCATGGTCAGAAGGTACAGTGGTGGCAGAGGATCAAAGAGACGGCATAATCGGTGGTACGAATCGGATGGTCACAAATAGATTCACAGACTCGGCGGCTAGACAGCAGAAACTGCATTCGGCAACACGTCTGTTTTCATTCTTTTTTTTACCTTTTCTGCCCCATCACGATTCGGGAAGCTGGCCTGATGCTCGTGTTTCGATATGAAGAGGCAGGCTGTGGGTTCGGTGGATGGCGAGCGCCAGTTTTACAGAGGGTCCCCTGGCCTGTAAGCAGCTAAACAAGGTACGCTTGTGCAGTGGGCACGGCGCCGTAAATATGCATGCAGCCCAGCCAAGAAGCAAAGACGAAGTGGAAAAAGAAAGCAGTGCAGTCGAGAGAAAACGAAAAGGAAGCCATGTTTCAAAGGTTAAATACTGGAAAAGCCCGGCCGCAGGTACGAAATGAGCTGCGCTGGCCCCTTTTAATAGGTAGACAGGCAAAACAGGCTGGTTCCAGGTAGACGAGGCTTGGCCTGAATCGTTGGCATGTGGCCTGTATTATCTCGTATTCTAGTACCAGACAGGTACATATCTTTCTCGTATGGGTCATTCATTTACTTTTCCATTGTTTTTTTGGTCGAGGGCAAGAATCGGCATCTCACGACATGTACGTGCATTCCTCCACGTCACCAACGATAGCTGAGAATGACGAGCCAGTCTGTCGCCTGCGGGAGCATCACAGGGCTCAGGATAATGGCCATCGACCCTGGGAAGCGGGTTCAAGACAGCAATACGTCAATCCAGCGCAGATCTCTGCGATCGCGCGCTGCGTCACCCAGGTCAACCCCCCCATGTCGGTCAGGGCCATGCTGTCAGCGGTGCCCATCGACCCCCAGCTGAGCCTCTCCATACGGCTGCAGGTACGAGCGGGATGGCAGGGAGGCTATATTTACGCATCATCTGGTGACGATAGTCAAGCCAGATGTCGCTTGTGTGTATTGTATTTATTTTGGTACTCGTCGTGACCATTCCGCACAAGTGCGACCCTCGCTCAACGCCAAGGATGCTGGCAAGGCTTGTGGCGCCCGTATTTGAATTAATAACCAGAGGTACATGCGCTTCGCCGCCGCATCCAGCGTTGCCCCGCCCAGTACGGCCTGGACAGCGGTGACGCGCAGCCCTTGGCAGGTACCGCATGTTAGTCCACCAGCCGTCTACTTTTTTTTACTGGTAGCCCAACCTGCTGCGGCCAACCCGTCGCCCGACCACTAAACGACCACTAAAGCCACTAAAAAAACTCCACCAGCGGCCCTAAAACCTGCGTTGGCGGAACCGCTACAGCCACTGCAAACTGCTTTCTCGCCCAGATCCGTCCGTTCCAGGATTCCTCATCCGCTAGTCCACGTCCAGTCGGCCTCCATTCCATTCCCTCTTTCTTTGCTCCTCACTCTCTCCTCCCAACATTCTCACTCCAAACAATCCCTCCCGGCTCGCCCTGCTGCCCATTTTACCACGACACGCCGCTCTGTCCCTCTCGCGTCTGCGACAGCCCCCGTCCCATTGTCTGCAGTCTGCTGCTGCCCGAGAAAGAATAATACCGCACCACCCAACGCAAACGCACGCCCTGCGCCCATCCCACTCGTTTTCACAATCATCGACTACTCTGCCGACAAACTATTCATCAAATAACGGCAACAAAAATTCTTGGTCAGACAAATCATACCTCATCGCACCTTGAACTCGGTACGAACGTCGTCACTAGCGTCTGGAACCCGTATCTTTTTTTTTTCTCCTTGGTTTTCTACTAGCCGCCCGCGAAGTACTCAATCTGAGACACTACCGACAACAACATACGACTCGCGCAATCATCTTTGCGTCACGCCCGATTGCCAAACATCGTTCGACATCGTCCATCGTTCAGAGTTGCTTTTCGTGCGCCCTCTAATTTTTCCGACACTTTGAACCGTTCATAGTAGCGATACCCTCGTTTCCGAGTCCTCCGTCGACTGCTGCGTTGTCGACTTTGTCGTTGCCGCTTTGTGCACCCCAAACCGCCAGGTCCGCCGCAGATTCCACCGGCTTTCTAAACCGCCGCGTGTACACCGTTTGATCACCACACGTTCAGATCTACCAAATCAGTCACAATGGGTAGGTTCTCTCCGAAATTCTCACCTCTTCTCAGGCCTGTAAACGGCTGCTAATCATTCCATAGCCGCCAATCAACAGGGCCCCGTCACCACCATCGTCCCTTTTGCCGACCGCAACAAGCTGCCCGAGTGTGCCGTCTCTTGCAAGGCCCTTTACGACGCCAACGCCAACTGCGTTCCCCCCATCATCCCCTCCGGCCCTGTCTCCAACTACGAGGCCTGCTTCTGCATTAACCAAAACGTTGTCGCGCTCTCCACCGCCACCGATGCTGTTTGCAACGACGTCTGCTCTGCGGAGCAAGGCGGCCAAGCCTCTGTGGCCAAGTGGTTTGGCAGCCTCTGCCACGTTACTGCCACCGGCGGAACGACAAAGACGGCCACCACCACCAAGGGCGGAAACACGCAAAATTCCTCCTCTGGTAGCAGCAGCAAGAAAAGTGGTGACTGGTGAGCCCCCTCCCCGACCTCACCCCAAGTCAGCTATCCAAGTCCATCAAATGCTAACTATATGCAGGATCTCCAACCACTGGCAATGGGTCATTATGCTCGTCGTTCTGATTGTTGTCATCGCCGGCGTCTGGATCGGCGCCTGCATCTGGCGCCGCCGCTACCTCCGCCGCAAGGATCGCCAGACCTCGCTTGGCCAGAAGCAGTCCGGCTCGGCCTCCCGACCCTCCTGGGGCCCCGGAACTGTCGTGCCCAAGTCCGAATCCGGCGGTGACGTGACCTACGCTAACAATGCCGAGGCTGGCTATCCCAAGTTTGAGTCAGCCGAGAAGCCCAAGCAAAAGAAGAAGTGGACTGTCACCTCGAGAACATGAACTTGATATTCTTGATTGTCACAAGCATGTCGAGTCTGTTTGATTCCGTCTTTTTTCTGCATCACTTGCGTCTTTTGGACCGTGCCGATTCCCACTGCTGATGGGCTGGCACGACCTTTGCATCCCTTCTTGCCTTTGTATTTCTGTACCTGCGCTTGGGCATCAACAGTACTGTTTCGCCATGCCGAGCTTCAAGCCTGGCGCCGATCCGCTTGCCCCGACCGTCGAATACCACGCGACAGCTCGCTCGAACGACCTGTTTCGTCGACAGCAGCGAAACAGCTCCAGCATCGCCTTTTCTCAGAATCGCCGATGGCCCTCCTCGATCCTTCTTACATCTCCTCCTGTCAGCTCTCCATCAAGATTTTCGATGTACATAAACTACACCGATGTTTGAATCTGTACATGACTCCAGTCACATTCCCGTTTTCCCGCGCTTTTTTTTATGTGCCGCCTCGTCGACTGCTTTTGCCCCGCGAACTTTTTATTTTCCTCCGCCATCCGGGCTAGACACAAAAACGATATGGAGTTTTTGGCGCCGTCTCTTTTTGTTTTGCTTTATTGACTTTCTGAACGCCTTTTTGGATTCTCCGTTTACATATATACACATACATTGCACCAGAGGAGGAAACGAAACGAATCAAGGAAAGGTTGGGATTCTTTGCCAGCATGGACAATATTCGCTCAATCAAGCCTCCCCTTTTGCTCTGCATCTACTCATTGTAATTTTTCTCTTGTTTGGGACTCGGAGCATAAGGGCAGTGTTTTTCAGCGGCGCATACGATACATGGCAAACAGTTTCAAGAGCAGACTGGTAGTCGTCTCTCTTCCTTTCCTTTGCATGGTTCCTTGTTCTTTGGATAACAATGATCAATCAATACGGATGAAATTTCTATAAGAAAAAAACAGTGCCTTCTATGTATTCTTTCGTGTACAGCCTTCGTATGCTTGCTCCCATGATATTTATTGATCACATCGAGTTTTTATTGAGCTCCCATCACCTTAATTACTGCACCCCAGCCTCCTCCAGCGCATCCATGTACAGATCGATCAGACAGCCGGCCGACCATGCTTGCGTAGGACTCTGTTAAAGACGAAAAAGGTTAGCATCATGTTTGACTTGTGACATCAAAAGCATCAAAGAGAGGTGTGTCGTCTATGCGGCGAAGCGGCCAAAACTACCACTTCATGGAGCGACCGCACCACAAACGGCACACACTCTAATGAAAGTAAGAAATACTTACCGAGTCAGGGCATTCCTCTCCATTCTTCTGCGTCAGCTCCGTTAGGCCCGCCCAAGGCGACTCCCGAATCATCTTTTTGCACTCAGCCAGCCTCCTCGTCACCTGTTGAAACGCCTCGGTCCGGCCCTCGGCCGTCGTGCGCCGTGCCAGGTCAAACTTGAGCAGTGCACGCAAGAAGAAGCCAGTCGGCCACAGCCACTCCGGTCCCTGGTGGTAGTTGCGGCCCTTGCTCGTCGCAAAATCCTCGCTGTCCTCGCTGTTTCTGTAGTATGGCCGGTAGTTCAGATCGCTCGGGTCCAGCGTCGCCATACCCGTCGGCCCACGCAGCACACGGTCCGCCAGGCACAGCGCCTGCATGGCATGCTCCTTGTCAAACAAGTCTGATGCAACTGTCATGGCAATGGGGAAGTTGGCGCGCAGCTGGTAGTCTTCGTATTCCTTGCCAGATTTGTACAGATCCTTGTACATGCCACGGCGGTTCAACACCTTGGGGTTCACATCATACTTGCTATCGTCGCTTGCAGAGAGAGGGACGTAGTAGCAGCGCTCAAAGTTGCTCTTGAGCAGCTCCGCCCATTTGGCATAGGATACAGAGCCGTTGTCTGTTTTTTTCACACCCTCGTGAGCAAACTTGCCAAGTTTGTGCAGACCAGCCAGCCACTTGACAGTGCTGTACAGCAACCCAGTGATTTCGATAGCAGCGCCATCACGAGGCGTTCCAGGAACTCCCTTGGAACCAGCACGCTCGCTTTCGCCCATCTTGTCCATCCATGTGCCGCAATTGGACTGGTTACCACCAAAAATGATACCCGTCGTCCAGTCCACATGGATTTTCTGGTTGAAACCCTCGTCTTTCATTTGTGAGTCAATCTGAGGTCCAGCATTGGCTTCGCGGTACTTCATGCCAGTCGCGTGTCTCTGCAGAGCCTCTTGGATGATTTCCTCAATGGTGCTCTCCTTGGAATAGGCACGAGAATCTTTCGTTGGGAACCAAGTGTCATCATAGGGGAGAAAGCGTCGTGGTACCTTGACCTTGAGCAGATTCAGGCCCTCGGGCGCCAGGTTGACATAGTCCTGAATGGTTTGCAGGAAGAACCAGATGGAATCTCTTGAGTTGTATCGTGGGGCATCTCCACTGCTGAGAAGATTGGGAATCATGCCATGCTTCAAGACACTGGCAAAGGCGAGGATGTGCTCTTTGGCTTCGTTGAAGCGCTTCGTTCCGAGGTAGAGACCGCGAATAGAGATGAAGACATCACGGCCCCAGCATCTCGCCCACTCAACTGCAAAATGTGGTAGGCCGGCGGCAATGGATGGGACCTTCTTTTCCGGCCAGAGCGAGGCAGACTTGACGAGACCAGTTTGCTGAACGCTGACCAAGGCCAGGCTCTGAAGAAACCATTGGCTCTTTTCAATACTGGGCGACATGAGTATCAGTGACTTGTTCCAGCTGGCGTGATACGCGGTTCTCATGATCAATGCAAAGTAACGAGGTAGCAGAAAGCTAGGAATTGCTTTGACTGCATCAAATCGGTCCTTCAGCCACTGTGCCGGCGCGGCGAGCCTCTCCTGGCCTGCAATCTTGCTTTGTCGCTCAATTCTTCCTTGGAAGAAATCTAGAGCCCAAGCGCCATCTCGAAGATTTTGGCAAAGAGGGTGTGCCAAGTCGTTGTTGTGAATGATTTCCTTCAAGATGCTCCACCAGCCCTGGAGGCCGGCGTAGACAAGTTTGCCATGGCCAGGGATATCGTATACGCCATCTGCGCCATCGCTGGCATCTCTCTCTTCTGCCTCACAGCGGTACATCAGAAAGTTGAGGTCAATAAGGTTGAGCTCCTTCCAGGCCTCGTCGGCGCCTGATGTGACGTAGGTGTCAAGGCCGGCCGAATGTTCGGCCGCTGGTATCCACGTTTCAAACAGCGCAATACTACCAGGAGGGAACTTCTCACGAACTGTAATGATGGCATCACCTCCCTTCTGTTCAACATGAACACCAGTGATACTGACTACCTTGCTAGGTAGGCCACGAAGATACTTGTCGTCGCCAGCTACTTTTGCTGTCGCCTCTTCGCTGGCATCAACCTCCAGCATCCAGCTGCCCAGGTGCTTCACCCTGGTTCCGTTGAGCTCGACTGGTTCAATGGATCCACGACCATTGCCATAGCCAGGGAAAGCCGTATGCGCAATGAGAAAGTAACCCTTTCTTGATTCAGGGTGGACTCTGTGTACCGTAATATACTGATCTTCATGGTGAATGTGGGTTTCATCGTACGAGTCTTTTCCCATCAGCGTGTGAATCTGGTTGAGGAGCTTCTTGACGCCAGCAATCCCATTGCTGCCAGTCGTGCCTTCTGGCGGAGATCGTGATGACTCTGATGTGTAGAGCCGAGTCTCGTTGACGAGGTCGATGAGCTTGGGATAGATTTCATCGTAGCCCATGACGCTGCCAGTGGCGCTTGAGCACATGTTGACGAGGGCGGCATTGGCGAGAGTATCGCGGGCATCTCGTTTCTGTGCGGGGGTCTCATTATCGTGCGTGCAGTCCATGAAAAGGGCGTGAACTGGTGTAGGTCGAATTTGTTTGATGATTTCCCTTGACAAGTTGCCCTTGCTACTGGCTGTGTCAGTGGTAGAAACCTCATCGACCTCAAAGCTTCCAATAGGTCGGCCGCCATGTTTATGCACCAGTCGACTCAATTCTGCAGTGCCCCAGGCCTGCATAGCTTCACGAATGAGGGAGCTGAGACCAAGACGCTTGACAAAAATATAGTCTGTTTCCTCGGAGCCAGAGAACAGTTCTGCGACAACATACAAGTCCGGTCTCACTCGTCTGGCCTCGTCAAGAATATGCTCCGCCACGTGAATAGGGGTTGAATGGCAGTTATCGATGCGAAGGCCGACGAAATACTTGGCAAGCAGACGAGCGTATTTGGTCATGTGCTCCCACAGCCATGGGCTGTCTTCTGCCTTGGAGCCATAACGAAGTTTTACGCAGTCACCCCAAACGATGACCTCGCGACGGAGGTATACCTTTGACTCGGGGCCGGCGTGGTCGACCAGTGCATTGCCGCCCCAAACCCAGCCATTGTTGACCAGGGCCTTTTCTTCTGGCTTGAGCTTGGAAGTTGCCTCCGTTTTCGGGAGACGGGTAAAGTAGCTTTCAATCAAGGGATTCTCCTTGTTGATTGGACCAAGTTTGGGCCCGTGGTCATCCAAGCGGACGTATTTAATCCGGTTAAACAGCTGTTCCAATGCTTCTTTTATATCGGTATCGTACTCCTCGTAAAACGCAACATTTAAAGTATCCAAAATCTTGGTCACCTTTGCTCTAGCGCCGCCCTTGGTCGCGGAGTGCCCATCTCCTCGATACTTTCCGAGAGCAAAGGACAGGACGGTGGCGCCAACAGCGGGGTCGACAGTTCGCCTAAATCGCTCGCCTAAGCGATCAAGACCCTTGAGGCCGAATGCTTTAATAAACGCAGCTTGGTCCTTGATTTTCCCCTCTTCGAGTCCTTGGGGAGAAAATGATTGGTCCGCTTCTGCAGAGGGAGCAAAGGTCTTTCCATCCACCCAAGCCTGGACAATGGCGTCGGCATTGGAATCAATGGCCAGTACATAGTATTCCCAGAGACGCAACTTCGCAAGGACCTTGTTTTTCACGGCCTCCATGATCTTTAGAACATCGTCTCCAGATTTGGGGTCGATCGGCAATCCGAGCTCTTCGAGTTTCTCGCCCAGCTGCAGGAGCTCGGTGTCGAGCTCGTAGGCAGACTGGAGCCAAGGCGCAGTAGCAAGATTGTAGCCAGCATCCGGGTGCTCCTGCAGCCATTGTGTATTGCTAGCGGTGTGGTTCAAGACAATGTCTGTCAAGCTCAGCAGCGAGTGCTTCTTTTCCAAGCTGTCAATCATGCGCTTCACATCTGTTTCGCCGTTGGGGAAACATGTGGGGTCCCAGCCGAGCTGATCGTAGAGACTGTAGGGCGAGTTGGATTCACCGCGAACTTGCAGAGGTGTAAAGTGAATCATGTTGTATCCCCTCCCGCTGATTCCACTGAGATGGGCCTCCCAGTCCTTGGGATAGCGGCCCACGAATTTGCTTATGATGGAAAAGACAGAAAGCGCCGGGAGCGGCAAGGCGCGGCCGTCGAGGGTAAGGCGGGGAGCAACATCAATGTAGTAGGTGGGAGTCTGCTTGAGCGACTCCTCCGCGGCTGTGTCTAGGGTCGGTCGCAGGTCAGGGAGCTCGGCATAAGTGGTGTAAAAGGCAAAGGCGCCAGCTTCGTGTATAGGGACGGAGATTTCAATAGGACGATTGAAATCGGGTTTTAAGCTGTAGGGGGTCAGGAACAAGCCAATTGACGCTGAGCAGGTCGGAAATAAATATTGGACGACTCACGGAAACTCGCGAAACTTGTCGCGGCGGAATTCCTGGCCCTTGTCGGGGATGTTGACCCAGAGGCTGCCATGGCGGCAGATGGAGGAGGCGCCCTCGATGACGAAGCGCACAGTGACAGGATCCTTGGACTTGGGGGCGAGGTAAATGTACTCGCCGGCGACGTCGGGCGAGCCGTCATCGTTGAGATGCAGCAAAAAGACCTCGCGAGACGTCATGGTGCCTGGGCTCATGGTGGAGGAGGGAAAGGCGCGGGCGCAACAGCAGTTGCCCCGCGGTGGACTTGGACTGGGCGGGTGGGCGCTGGGAGCTTGTTCTCCTGCAGGGCCTTGGCTTAGAATGACGCTTCGATCGGCGGGCGGGCTTTTCAGGCCAGGGTGCAATGGGCAGAGGGGACGGCAGCAAGGGCTGGATGGAAGCTTAGATGAGGAGCATCGTGAGAATTGTAGGAGGGATGGCCCTTTGGTGTGCCACACCAAAAAAAAAATTGAGCGAGACCTGGACCGTTTGTCCAGATTGTATGGGCAGCTGGCAGCTGGAAGCGACAGAGGGGCAAATGCTCCGAGCAAGCCGTGAGGCGCACTTGCATCGACGATGGCTCCAGAACGGGTGTTGCTTGCAAACCTGGTACCAAGCTACAGGGCCTTGTAGGGCCTCGTAGCGAGTACAGCGGGCCTGCCTCAACTGTAGCTGCAGCCTCAGCGGTTCATTGCTGCTGGCTTCGGTGGGCTGTCCGTTGCGGGGCTCGATATAGTGGGCTCAGCGGCCTGATGTCACCGTTGGCTACTTCTCCCTCTCACCTTACCCTACAGCATCGTGATATTTGGATTTGATTGTCTGTCATGGCCAAGGCTCTTCTCAGTATTCGATATGCACCAGACAATGCTGACGTGAATCCTATCTGCCTTTTCCTTCCTGCTTCTGATATTCTCGCACTGATACTCAAATGTTGAGTCCGCCCTCATGCCCTGCATCTCAACAAACCGCCACGCTACAGAAATTCCCTCACACTTCGCTGATAAGACATTTGCTCTAACAAAAGACAATTTCATTTCTATGTAGGCAACTAATCCCACTTCCTTTAATGAGCGCCCTTTGCATACTCGAATTCGCCAGCATTGAGCGCCAAGTCTACCGCCCTCTTCGTCGCCTCCTTAATGTTCTCCTCTGGCAGACCTAGCTTCTCATTCACTACCTTGTCTCGGAAATCGCCACCGCCATCCTTAAAAAACGTGCGCGTATACAAGCAGTGTGAGAATCCCTTGTGGCCCTCCGGCCCACCGAGCAGCTTCTTGCCAGCGTCGTAGCGCTCCTGCGCGTCGACATTCTCGATCGTCCAGTCCGCGTCCGTCGTGCCGAGCACTTTGTGCACGCTGTCTAGCATATCGCGCTGCGAGGCCACGAAGCTGGTGATGAAGAGCGGCTTGTTGCGCCACTGCGACATGGTGACGTCTCTGTCGTCCTCGTCCTCGGGAAGCACCTTGAGGCTCAGAAACGACGCCGCGGCGCGTCCGCACTGCAGCCACGTCGATGTGCAAATAGGTACATCGCCGTCGTCAAACAGAATAGCTGACTTGTTGGCAATGTCGATGCCATAGCAGTTGTGGCCATTCATAAGTGAGAACTCGTACCAGAAGGAGCAGTTCATTGTCGTCCACGACAGGCCGTTGCGCTCCGCGGCGGCAATGTTGGCAAACACCCCCCGGCCCGTCATGTTCTCGTCCATGAGCTTCTTGTTCTCAATGTCGGTACCGTAGCAGGTGGGCATTACCCAGGGCACGCCAGCTTTACCCGCGGCGGACATGACGATGGCCTCAGCGGCGGCCTCGGCAGACACGGACATGGAGACGATGAGGAACTGCTGGCCCTTGAGGGCGTTGACGAGAGATTCTTCGTTGGCGTAGTCAACGGGAGCTTTGATGACGCCTTCAGGCAGAATGCTTTTGCTACCGATACGGGTGAGAGCAGTGACGGTGTGTTTTCCGGTTTGGAGGAGGGCTTCTGTCATGTGCTTGCCGACATTGCCACCGGCCTATTGCAAGTTAGTGCGTGAACGCCATCGTTTTATCATTCAACTTACGCCAATGATGGCAACCTTGCTAATGCGGTTCACAAAGCCCGAGGCCTGATTCTTTGCGTACTGAGCCATTGTAATGTGATTGCGTAGTTGTGTAGATGTAGTTGAGGGATGCGTAGGTCAACGGAGAGAGTTGTTTGGAGCTGAGAATCTCGTAATGGTTTGGCTTGATAGTCTGACGAGAAAAAAAACTGGTATTCAAGGCCGAACGAAGCTCTTATATACATCGACATGAAATTTCCCATGTCCCATATCTCCGCAGCGCAATTCTCGACTGCAGTTCTCAGCATAACCTCGCCCGAAGCCCATTTCCTAAACGAGTAATTTTCGCAGGGCGAGTCTATTCCCCTACCGAGACTAGCGCCGCTGTTTGCAGCTTCACCCAATCAGCATCTAGCACGGCCCGTCGGCGTCGTCTCGTCACGGCCACGAACTCGGAGTTAAACTAAACATGCCGCAGCAACTGGCAGCATTGCAGCAGCTTGATTAGCTGTAGCAGTGGAAACCGTGCTGGCTGCGATTCTTGCGCCGACACCGTCATTTCTCGAAATTGTGGCGCTGGGGTTGACTAGTTCTAGAACGCGGGTTCATGGCGCGGATTGTACCTTGTGGGCAAGGAACCGACGCTGATGCGCGAGACAGTCTTTGTCCTTGGGACTTCGGAGTAGAACGAACGGATGTGTCCGCCATTTCCTGATAGGGCGACGCACTGTCCGGGCCGCGTAGCGAAAAAATGCGCGCAGCCAATGGCAGCGGAGTGAACTTACGCACTGTGATGTCTTAGATCCGGTACAGGTCGGATCTGAGTCTCACAGTGTCCATGTATAAGAAGCCTGCGAAATACTGCGCAAGAACTACACTAATCACTTTCAAAACAACCAAGATACAAAAGAACCGCAAATCCAGCTTTGATCAAAATATAAATTGTCTACACAATGTCCGACTTTAGCCTTTCCAAACCTACCCGCACCATCCATGTCGGCGTCGTCCTCATGAACAGGTTCGTCACTCTGGGTCCACCCCCACTGCATCTCCGCTAACACCGGGACTTACACGCAGCCTCACCGAGGCGCTCGATGTCGTGCCCGTGGATCTCCTCCATGGCGTGAGCCAAAATTTTATCAAGGCCATGCCCACGCTCATCCCGGAGCCTCTGCAGGACAAGGGTCTGCCGATTGAGTTCCACTGGGTCTCCGAGAATGGCAGCGCGGACACTCGTCAGCTGAGCAGCGGCCTCAACGTCACTCCCACAGTATGCCCACATCGCATGACAGCCCCGGCAACAATTTGCTAACAAGTTCCTGCAGGACTCATTTGCCAATTGCCCTACCCTGGACATTGTTCTCGTCGGCGCCCACCACATCGACTACAAACTGGCGGCCGCCGAGCGCGCGTTCATCCAGAAAGCCTACGCTGGATGCACTGCCTTCATGACCGTCTGCGGCGGCATCCTGGTCGCCGTCGAGGCCGGCCTCGTGGCGAATAAGACCGTCACCGGCCCGCGCTTCATGCTGCCGCAGCTGCGCGCCGGCGCGCCCGACGCCACGTGGATCGAGAAGCGCTACGTCCAGGACGGCAAGCTCTGGACGAGCGGCGCCCTGCACAACGGCCTCGACATGATGGCCGCGTTTATGCGGCAGACGTGGCCGAGCCAGGAAGGGGAGGGCCCGACGCTGGTGGACTTTGGGCTGGTGCTTGGGAGTGGTCTGAACAGGGACATTGACTACAAGGATGAACCGCTCCTTGAAATGCCAGTTGCCTAGATGCAAACACGCGCAGAATGTTATACTTGGATACAGCGCCGGGCGTCAGTTAAATATGCTGTATCGATAAATGCTACTCTATTATGCATATGGTATGGCGATCTTTTATATGTAAAATCCAGTCCCGCTACCAAGTAAAATGCTCTTCAAAATATTGTATACTAAACGGGGCGTGTTCTAACGCATCCACAACGGCCTTTCTCGCATCGTCCGCCATACCAGCAGGGCCGCAGGCCACCACAGCGAGGCTATCAATGTCTTGTTCGGCCATCTTGGATGCCACGATGCTGTGAACGTCTGGACGGCCAAAGTGCTCCTCTACCTGGCTCGAGACCCCGTGTAAAAGATTATGGCCTCGTGACGAGCTGTATATATTGACAGACACGTGTTCTTTCGTAAGCGCACCGGCCATGTCCGTGACGAGCACGTCTCTGGCAAATGCCGGTTCGCGCACAGCCCAGTGAATGTCCACCGACGGCTGATTTTGTGCCTGATTCGTCAAGGTGTCGAGATATGATAGCGGTAGCACAACACCGCTGCCTCCCACAATGAAGACAACGTGGCTGAACCGTTCCAGAGGCAGCGTGGTTCCATACGGGCCGTCCACCAGTACGCGGACCGTTGATGGGTTCTGCTTTGCGTTTGCTAACTCTTTCAGGCGCTCCGTGAAGCTGTCATACGGTCGGATTAGAAAAGTCATCGAGGCTGCGCTTGACGCAACCTTGCCTTCTGTCTCTTCTAGATCCTCGGTTTCAGTCGCCGTAGGAAGCAGAGGCGCCTGATCAGCTTGGGCGCCTTGACAGACAGTCGCCACTGTAAACGGGTGGCTCTCCCAGCTGCGTGCCACATCGAGCACAGACAGGTAGTAAAATGTGCCCGGACGAACTTTGTATACTCGTTCTTCCGCCGGTATCTGCAGCCGTATGATATTGGACGACTCATTATACGTCACAGACGCTGGTGTCGACCACGACTTGGGCTTAAACACCAACACGCGACCGAGGCGCAACGCTCTGTCCAGAACCCAGAAAAAGACGGCGGTCCAGAAGGGCCCATCATACGCGCCGTTGAAAATGGACACGTGGCCCAGCATGGTGCCTAAGATAATGACAGACATGACGACATGCAGGATGAGGAACAGCTCGTACTTCTGCCGTCTCAACCAGTATACGGAGCATGCGAGCAGCAGACACATGACAATGGTCGCAATCTCGCCAGCGCACCACCACCACCTTGTCCAATACTTTGCAAAAGATGGCCAGCCACCTTGTCTCAAGATCAAGACAGTATAGCCGACCGAGTGCACCACAGCCTGCGCGGTCGAAATCCGCGCAATCCAGCGGTGAAAGTTGTTGTAGGCGCCAAAGTCCCAGCCCGTGAGCCACATGGCGACATTGTTGCGCATGCCAAATAGCCATATGACGGGGAAATTGGCAAACGAGATGATGCCTGTGCGATCTGACACGTAACGGAAAATCTGGTGCTCAATGGTGCCGAAGCTTTGGCCAAAGTTAGCAATCGCCGCTAACTGTAAGAAAGCTATACTTACTACAGATTCACGGCAGTAAGACGGTAGCCGTGGACGCTAAAGACAATGTTGATGATTGCAAAGACAGCCAGGGTGAGAGTTTGGATGCGCGGCGGGATTGTGCACCACCAGATGCTCTGCGCGCAGCGATGACCAAATGTCGCAGGTAGAATGACTTTTCTTTGCAGCCATCGCGTCATCGCGCCATAGACTCCGGTGGCGTGCGTCTGCGGCGTTTTTGAGTTTAGCTTGTACGCGATGGCTTTAAACAGTCGGTATCCGGCGCCAAAGGCGATGACAATAGCCCAGAAACACAAAATTGCGTATCTAGGGGCTGGTCAGCACTGAAATTCACGTCAAAAAAAAAACGGCTAGTAATTACCCGTAGTTGGTGTGATAGTATTTGACATATTTATATGCATCCTGCAAATGTGTTAGCCCGAGCCGCATCCTCCGAGCCGACAGGCAGACTCACCAAAGTCATGTACCACGCCGCAAAGAGCGCGCTGGCCGGAATCATCAGCTGGTCAACCTTGTCGTCTGGAGTAAACGTGTCGCCCTGGTGTACGCGCTCCATCTCGCCGATTTGTTCCCACGTATAGCCGGCGACAATGTCGAGCTGTGGAATGTCCACGCCCACCTCGGCGAGACATGTCTCGTGCAATTCTCCGTAGGCTTGGTCCCGCGCCTCGGGCAGGCAGTACAGGCTCAAGCACAGAAACGTCGAGCGCAATTCGAGCTGACTCGTGCACGATTTTTGCGCCCCTCGCGTCCTGTCGGGGACATCGCCAAAGGGAATCCGCCACAGGCTGTCCTTGCAGGACTGCAGGCACAGCGGGCCGTCGTCTGCCCACGCCGAGATGTTGGTACCGGTATGCGCGACGGCGGCGCAGCGCCCCAGCAGGCCGAGGAATGCGAGTGCCGAAGCGCTCTTCATACTGCCATGCTCAAGCGACGTACAGCGTGGCAGCGCGTGTTTCCCGTTGCTGCGCGTTAGGGACGGGTGGTGTCGTTGTAGAAACGGGGCCTCCGGATGAGCGAAATTTAATCAGATGGATAAGATCCTTGGTGGGTCCGTCATAAATGCTGCGCCCGAATGACCTGACAGAGATGGATAACGAATCCAGATAAATTCCAGAAAATGTGCCTATGGCCTTCCACCAAGGCTCTGACTCTCAATTAAGTGTTTGAATTAAATAGAGGTCATCTGGTAGTCAAATCAGGGCTAGCGAAGCGTCCAAATGCGAAAGGGGCTCAACGCTGTCCAGCATTAACGGCTCTAAAAATACACAAATTCTACTATAAAAGAGTAAAATTTTCTAAACTTTTTAAGAAGTAGTATCGCCTAATTTGGTCCTTGCAAGCAGTTGTACGCCGGCTCACTTACGCAGCAGACACCTACGAGAAACAACCACATTCTATTGTGCTACCCGAGAATCCTTGGAATCTGTAGACGCATAAACTTATTACAACCCAAATTCTGCTTTCCATGCGATAGCTACATTATTGCTGTAGGCTCACGGAATTATGCCACTGCGACTCTGGATTCACCCCTGCGTCCTGGAGACTAGACACCCCCTCCACCCGCCGCCGCCGCATTTGCCTCTTAGAGTTCGAATACAGGGGCCACTTGTTGCGATTAAGAGACTGCTGCCTGATGCGCCATGGGATACCATTGGGAGTTTTCCACAGCCAGGGGGCGTCGAGCTTGCGAGACTTACTCACGAAGCTCTGTACGGGCCTCTGCACAGTGATGAAGAGCAGCTCGACATTACAGTACGTGACGAGTACCTGGCCTGGGTGATGGAGAATCGAAGGCCCCTAAAGTAGGTGCATGCTTATTTTCCCCATTATTCTACAGATGGTAACATATCTTTAGCTACATTGACTATTACGGGGTTACTTTCGACCACCTCGTCCCATCCGATGATCCCGACCCGATGGTGTTGTTCATCAACATTATCGAGCTCGAAGTAGAGGAAGGATATTACGCTGGCGGAGAACAGTTTGCTAACGAATTGCTTCTATTTTCCGTCTATAAATCAGAATATATTGGCGAAAAGGTTTTGGCCGTCCCGAGATGCTGCCAGTTAAAGAAGGGAACGATGGATCAGCGGCTCATTAACGCGTCAGTGATGGAAAAGGACAAAAAAATGGCCAACAGCCCAGACGGGCTGCGTTTCGGCCCTTGTCAATAACTATCCGAAGTAGAGTTTTGTGTTATTTTAAGCGTTAAATTTCACCATAAATTAAAATATGAGTTGCCTTTTGCAAATTGTATTGAGACTCAAGACTTCCGTCACAGGTCTCTCGCGTTGGCAGTCATTACGGTTAGCGCCGCTGACAAGGCGGCCTCCTTCCGTGAAGCTGATGGCGAGAACAGCCTCAGCCTTACATACTAGATACATGACGCCAAGAATATTATTGGGTTAACTATATGAGACATTACAATATCAGCCATGGAAAAGAAAATAGAAAAGTCCGCTCCGAGCGAGCCTGTCGAGGCGATAGACGTGACTGGCGATCGTTTTCGAGCGGTCGCTGGACGCCGTCAAAAGATCCTCGACGTCATCAACGCGACGCAGCATGCCAAAGTTGCCCTATACCAGACCCGGCAAGACTTACTCACGATAGGCGACGAGCAAGGAGGCGCATCTGAGATGGTCCAGAAGATGAAAGAGACGGCAGAACGGGAAAAAAGGGAATGGACGAAACTGAAAGGTAGCAAGCTCAAAAAACTGTTCCACCGCGCGGAGTACGCCGCAGAGCTGAAGAAGGAAGAGGACGACTACTACGAGGCGTACGAGTGGCAGCTGCGCGCTGAGGCGGCGGCAAATGAACTGGAAAAGCAGTGCACGTCGCTTCGCGAGAAAAAGTACATTCTGCTTAAGCAGGTCGAGGAGCACCGACAGGCGCATGTGCAGCTGATGCGTCTCTATGAGGAGGTCTTTGATGGGCCAACGCCGAGTTACCCAGAAGAGGACGAAATGGAAGCAGATTTGAACGCACTTCAAGAGGTATTTAAATCTGTGCACTTTCATTATTAATATGCAGTGTTCTAATTGCCACAGACCTTGGATACAGTGCAAGGCAAAATTACGCACACATATAATGTCTGCGAGGTCCTCGGTCCGGCCCGCCGCGCTCTCAATTCAGCTCTAGAGGCCGCGCAGGCATCTTACGACAAGACCTTGTCGAATATCGGCAACATGACAATCAACTGGATTGGTGATATAGCGAAGCCCGACGTCATGCAGCCCGTCAGCTACGGCTCGGTCAAGAAGACAGAGTACAACGCTACAGGTGGCACACTGGAGCAGATCCGGCGCTGCCTCGCGCAGGCGGACCAGAGCATGGCTGCGGCGCAGCGGCTCGACCCCAGCGTCATGTCGCAGATGCTCCCGCAGATTGACCCCGAACACAAGGCCCGCCATACGGGCCATATAGACCGGTTCCTCAACGCGCCGCTGACTGATATTATATTTTACCAGGAGATTGATGAGGCGGGCGAGGCGCTGGCTACGGTGGCCAGGGTCGTGACGGAGGAGGTGGACCGGTGGGATGCCAAGCTGGAGGCGCTGCGGGAGGAGAGGACGCCGATTCAGGAAAGGATCAAGCTGTGTCGAGACGAGCTGTATGAGCTCCGCGCAAGGCTGTTTGAAGATGCGACGTGCCCACCGCCTCAGTACACGGACAAGGCAACAGGTAAGGTAGAGGCAGATCAAGAGGGGACCATGAACAAGGGAGGCATAACAGTGGAAGGAGAGATGTTAAAGACGGAAAAGAAGTAGCGGACATCACTGAAATGGGAACAAGTATTCGCAACAATATATAGTGATTTTATTGTCAATACATGCGATGATACATGACTATCTATGGTTTTTGTACAATTATGTACCCGAGAGGAAAAGCGTGGCTAGACGGCCTAGCAGCTTTCCATTTAGACGGGGTCCGTGCAGAGAAGGTCCTGGCCCAGCTGTTGAACTCGGTTAGTATATTAGAGCCGCAGAAACACCCGGGCATTTGGATACATACAACAGGGAGGACACAGCACTTGGCGGACTTGCCAGTTTCGGCGCAAAGAGCGCGAAAGTGGTCGCGGTTGCGGGGCTCCGCAGAAGCTGAGGGAGAAGAGACGTTAGTCTCCAGACGGCTGGAGTAGGAATCAGACGCAGTAACTTACGAACATTGGCGTCGAGGCAGGCAACGCCGAGAATGTCTGGGGTGCAGCACTGGGCGTTGCTGTACAGACCATCGGCGCAGACGTGGCCGTAGTAGCTGCGGGGAGCCATCTCGGCGGGCACAGCAAGGACGCTGGCGATGAGCGAAGCAATGACGATGAACTGCATCTTAGGAGAAGATTAAATATTAAAGAGTGTAGAGGAGTAAGGAAGGTGTGCTGAGTTGGGCTTGGGAGTGGAATGAGGAAAGGATCGAGGTGAATGACGGGATTTGATGCCCTCTTTATACAAACATCTCGACCATATCTAGACATAGGAGAGAGAGAGGATGGTCCAAAAGGGAAGTAGTCGTGACGAGTTTCATTACGCTGTCTCAATTACAAGAACGAAACTGACAATGGGAGGAACTAGTGGGCGCCCATTGTGGCGGCGCAGGCGTCGCCCTCGTTTGCTTTTTTTGGCAGCAGAGGATGTCGTCGTTGGCCATGAACAGGCTCCAATGGACGTGGGCATTGGCTAATAAGAGCTAGCCGAGCGGGTATCGAAGCTAGTTGGGCCAGTTTTGACTGGGTGGCTTGGTGGCCAAACAATAGAACATGATGCGGAAGGGATGGTGTAAGACATGAGACGACTTTTTTCGCTAAGAATTGCCAAGCTACCTCTCCTTGCCCAGTAGCTTAGCTGTGGTCTTGGGGCAGGGAGAAAATCGTCAAGCGGTTTTGCTATTACGCTTTGCCCATCACCGTCTGCCCTGAACACTCTTTATTCAGTTTATCGTGTGCCTGACGATCTGTGACAGGCGCACTACACAACAGCGAGATCTGAATGTGACCATCATGGCGCGGCCGACGACCCGACATTCACTGGGTGCATTTCCGATGTGAGCCGCGAATTATACCCGTGTCATTGGGCTTTCTTTTTGCTAGATATAAATTCACACACTTTTACAAAAATCAGCCAGGATGAGCAAGTGGCGCTTTGGCGCTGCCTCGGTAGCGCCATGACAATGTGCCTCCCTTTCTTAACTAGAGGAGAGATCAAGCCTCAACTGACCTGTCCGAATGATACCGCGCCACACACACACGTGGGGACTATGTTTGTGGAAATTTTCTTCCTGTCACTTTTATGTATTATTTTTTGGTTTCTTGTTTTGCCCCATGATGGCTTGTGTCATCGCATCGTCGAATGCGCCAGTCTTTTGCTTTTTGGTAGACATTCTCTCGTTGGATGCTCGGAAATTGCCCTGCCACGAAGGTACATAAATAACATGCTGTCGAAAAGAGCGGCCGTCATTGCAATAACAGTATGCGCTTGCTCTCATTTGTACTGCACTCTTTTGCCCTACCTCATTGCAGCCGGGTCCCTGACAAAGTTGTCCGGGGTCTAGGGCGTGTTTGCTAGGCGACGGGAATACGTCCCAGTCCAGCGGGTTCCAATAGGGGATTGGGCTCGTATGGACGCACGACATCCAAGACATCTGTTCCAGCTTCCAGCGCTACAAGGGCGGTGTTGGGATGGTGGCCGTTCCCTGATGTGACAGGAAAGGGACAGCAGGCCTGTCGCGGGATCTGGTGCTAAAGTAGGGGACCAGTTGGCCCGCTACGGCTGCCATAGCCCGCGGCCTGCGCGGGGTGGTCTCTCCTCGCTAAGAGTGCTGGTGATACGACCGGGAACTAGTTAACTCATTACCGAACCTCCCTTGCCCTATGACGGTGTACCGTCAGCCAAGGGGTTGTGTGTTTTGAAAAGGGATGAATACCTTTGTTTTGAGTTTGCCATTTTGATAACCCTGAATTGAGACGCAACTTACGACCTGCCTGCAAGTCAACTTGACGTAACGCGATTGCATCTGCAGACGGGACATTTCGTGGCTTGGTAGCCGCTACGCTCTGAATCGAACGAGATCTCACAATGGCGCATTGAGATAACTGCGCACACACGCGGACAACCTTGTTCCCGACGTACCTTGCATGCCGTGGCGTTGCCCGTTATGGCACGCGTTATGGTGCCCATTATTACAGCACCCGTTATGCTTACGTCGGTGTTTACACGCGCCCGTCCACATGCAAGGTTTGCGTGCGTGCGTGCCCGCCGCGCGGGCCAAGGTGATGAGGCGAGCACTCCGGCTCCGATGACACGGGAAGGATGGGTGGCACCACACGCAGCCCAGAGATCTCTCTCGATCACACACACACACACACAGAAGATGCTAATCGATAAACGCATGGACGAGCTAGTCACTTAAAGAGCATTACACATGCTTTTCTGCCTGGAGCACGTTTCCCCGCCCCTGCAGTTTATCGAGAGCCGAATGTGGCCTCCGCATCCGCTTAATTGCCCCGATTTCCGTGCCCGCCGCCGCCGCCGTGGCCGCCCGCCGCCCGCTGGACCCTTTCTTTTTGTTTTGCCTCGGCGCGCGTTACCAAAGCCGGCAAAAGGGACCCCTCATCCGGCGTATATAGCTTCCCCCCTCCCTTTGCGCCAGCCCTTTTTTATTTCGGCTAGCCGGTTTGTCCTGATCCCGTATATTCAAGGTTGGTAGGTTTCCGGTCCCACGTCACACGTCTTTTACCTCTTTCATCTCTTGCGCGACCTGGTTTTCGAAAACCACAACAAAACATCATCACCAACACACCCGACAACCAAGAAGCCACACACTGCCAAACAGTCCACCATGGGAGGTAAACTCGCCCCGCTGGCCCTCCTCGGGCTCGCCCTCGCCGTCCCCTACTTTATCGGCTACTTTTCCTTTGCCAACGGCACGATCCCGCTCGTGGACCAAATCTTCGCCAAGGGCCAGTTCCCCGACGGCACGCCGCTGCGCACGCACTGGTTCGGCGTGTACAAGCTCGACGAGCTCATCTCCAAGCTTGTCATCTTCTTCTGGCCCATCTCCGCCGCCCTGCACCCGGCCCTGTTCCTGCACACGCTCGCCTTCGCTGGCACCTTTGCCGCCGGCTGGACCCTGGTCACGCTCGAGGCGTGGCGCAACGGCAATGCTTGGACCCTCTCCGGCTTGTAAGTCGCCCTCTCTACCTCTTCTCGCTCGTCGCCATCAACCATCAACCAATACTGACTGTGAACCTTTCTGTAGCACCGTCCCTCTCGGTCTGGCCGCGCAGGTCCTCACCTTTGCCTTTGCGACGCCCGTCTACGGCCTGGTGCACCTGCTCACCAGCAGCACTGCGTCAACCCCGTCCCGCGTCAACATGCGCATCCCCTACGCAGTCCTGGTCTCGTTTCCCCTCGTCTTCCTCATCGGCAACAGCGTCCCCAGCGTCGCCATGATCCTGCCCCTGTCCAGCGTCAACACGATCGAGATCAAGCAGCTTCTCACCGCGCTCTGGCAGCCGTGGCCCGCGTACACGGGCTTTGGACTGACGGCCGCCCACTTCCTCTTTGGCAACGTCTTCACCTCGGGCGACAAGCCGACTCCCGACGGCCGCAAGAAGACTGCCGGCGCCCTCCGCTACATCTACGCCATCGCCTTTGGCAACGCCGCCATCTCGCACCTCGCCGCCGCCACACTCACCATCGGCACCGTCATCGCGCCCAAAATCTTCCACCCCGACTACGCCGTCGCGCTGCACCCGACCAAGGTCCTCCAGACGCTCCTCCCCTGGACCAGCCCGGTCGCCCAGATCCAGACGCTCGGCGACGGCGTAAACAACTTTCTCCGCTGGGACTACAACCTCGGCACCGCCTCGCTGCTCCTCTGGACGAGCGTACTGTATATCCGCGCGCATCGCCACTACGAGGGCAAGGCCGTCAGCGCACTGCCGTTCCTGGCCAAGATTGCGACGCTGTCTGCCCTGGTCGGTCCTGCGGCGGCGGCGGTCGAGATCATGTGGGAGCGTGAGGAGTTTGTGCTGCAGAGCGAGGACAAGGCCCTTGCGACCAAGAAGAAGAACTAGTCAGTCACGCACGTCGGTACGTTCTAGAAGTGGATTGGTGTTTTGCTCAACAAGAGTGACGGACGGCTGGATGCCTCCAAGTAGAAATTGGACAGGTACTCGCGAGCATCGCCGTCGAGGCAGGCAAGTAGAATGTAAAATAGCATATGTGGATATGGCTAGTTGGGTCATGAAGGAAGAATGCTTTGTATCATGTATACTTGCTTAAAATCTAATATTTTAAAGAAATGTAAACATCCGTTCTACTAGTCCACCATAGTCCGTCGCGGTGGCCCGTCTGCTTTCGCTCGCTGCAGCGCAAGCTGGATGTCCATCTAGTACAACGGCGTGCTGTAAGCGTCAAAGTTGTATTTCCAAGTGTCGATGGAGGACTGGTCATATACACAATCAGGCGTGCTCTTGTCGCCGGACCACATGGGACGCAGAGGCCAACGGCAGATTGAGTTGATGGTGCCGGTCGTGTCGAGGGTCTCGGGGGCCGTGCCGCACTCGACCCATTTGATCATGGTCTCAAGTGTGGTTCGCGGCCACTGGCCGTTGGGCTGCAGGGAGTTTGTACCGCAGTGGCCGCCGCCAGGGACCAGGAACAAGCGGTAAAAGTCGTCCATGGTGGCGACACTCGCGTTGTAGGTCGTGTTGGGGTACATGACGGAGCGGACCGACTCGTAGTAGTGCACCGACGAGCCTGTGGCTATCAAAGCATCCTGTTCCCCATGGAGATGAATGACCTTGGCTCCGGCGGAGCGCAGGTTGCTTAGATCTGGCTGCGTCGTCTGTAGAGAATCTCCGTAGCGTGCCTGGCCCTCGATAATGAGGTCGCGCAGCGTGTCATACGTGTAGTTGGCCAGAGAACCAAGGTTGCTGGTGTTCTGTAGCTCCATGTAGCGGGCAACCCACTCGCCACCAAGACCGTTGATATACGGCGACCAGGAGCTGGTAGCGTTGTTGTAGCTCGTGCCGCCATCGGTAAAAGGTGCACCGGGCTGGTAGCTGAGGTAGACAAACTTGCCGTCCGAGTCGTACAGGCCATGAAAAATAGCCGCAGCCACCGCGGCACCCTTGGCCGTGACGGTCCCATTCTGCGCAGGGCTGGCAGCGCTAATAGGGATACCGCCCAAGAGCCGTGGCGGAGTCGCGACACACGAGTAGGCCTTGCCGACTGTGCTCGAGACGTTGAAGTTGAGCAGGCAGAGGTCAGATCGCGCAATGACACCGTCAGTCTTGCCATCGAGCCCGTCACAAGCGGCAATAGTCAGATTGACGATGGCGTCGAGCTCGCAAGTTGGAGGGTAGTAGCCGAGGGTCTGCTCGATGACGCTGCTGGTTAAGTGGTTTGCCTGCAGCTGGCTATAACGAATAGCAGGCGCGCCAATAACGGCGCCGTCAAACTGGTCGGCAAAGCGCTGCAACTGGCTCCATCCCTCACGTCCACCCTCGGAGCAGCCTATGTAGTACGAGTACACAGTCTCGTGCTCACAGACCTTGTACAGATTCGCTGCTAGCTGCTTGCCGATTAAAGCTAGCTCGTGGTGTGCCTGGTAGCCAAACATGTACACTGATTGCCAGTTGATTGTTCCATTGGCGAGCAAGAAAGCGCTGTTCCACTGGGTCTGGAAGGATCCGAAACCTCCATCAGTCATACCAGAGACAGCGCCATGCATGATACCCATGCGAATGTAGCTTGAGCCGGAGTTGATGGCCAGTCCACCACCACCGGTGGAGAGATACCGATTCTGGAAGTCGCTCGGCGCGGGAACCCAGTAGCTGACGTGGACAATATCGTCAACGATGCCATTGTGGGAGTATGCAAATGTCACGTTGCAGTAACTGATGGTAGCTGCACTGTGCCAGTCAGACTGTGGAACTGAGGAGTTGACGGTGATGTTTGTAGACACAGACGAGGCGTTGATGGTGATGCCGGGGAAAGCATCAGCGGCTGGAAGGGCAGCTCGGACATAACTGTCGCTACATATTTCTTGCAGCGTGGCTGCGTGAACGGCAGTCGCTATGACAGCTGCCAGTGCGAGGGTAATCTTGCACCACATGATGAGAGGGACAGCGAGTGGTGGTTAATGAATACACGGACGTAAAGTAGCCGCAGAGGACACCTTGGGGATCTTAATACATTTGTTTCTGTAGAAGAAGGCACCGAGCTGATATATACGACTTGGGCAATGTCGGTGCGCGGCCCGCTTCCATTCACCACAGACGGTGGCCATGCTGATCTTGCTCAGAATCCCCGCAGTAGATGTTGCAGTTGTATCGGACCGCACTCTACCCAGACGCGGGGATTAGAGACTAGTCTGGCCTTTCCCCGTGGGGAGTTTTAGATTCAATCTGCCGGGATGAGCCACGCGTCGAATGAAGTTCTTCATCTCAGCGGAGCCGGGGCAAGATGGGGCTTCACAGACGAGCCAATGCTACACTGAACTGGCTTACGGATAGTTTTGTCATTGTGGATTCCCAAGACGGTTAAGGATAGATGCCGCCGAGAACCAATAGCTCCGTCGCCTTAATTATCAATTTTACCATGCCATTGCCATGCACACGAGCCGGTGGCTTGCACATGCGTTGGACAAAGAAACACCTCAATGGAGCGGCAGTGGGAGTCGGCAATGGTGCCGGCAATTGGGTCCGGCAATGAACCACCAATCTTGAATCACAGTATATGAGGATTGTGTCGTTTTTATGGCGAGTCACAATGAGTGGGTTAATCGACTTCCAGAGCAATGCCAATATCTCATCACATGCTGATGGGTCGATGAATGTGCAGTCTCACCCGCACATAAACAAAACCCATGTCGATTCATGGCCACCCGGCTCTATTTTTCTAATTGTAGTGCCTCATTTCTTTAACTTATGATGCGCTTGTGAATGAGTAACACATGCAGTCTGGCAGTGGCTGTCCGCTGATTCATCGCCATGCCTGTTGGTGTAACACACGCAGCCGTGTGGCTTGTCACAGCAGTGCGACAGTCTCTGAATAATTCTTTCGATTGGACAGCCTCATTTGCGAGCAAAATTCTGCACCGCAACCAAGGGCAAAGTATTGAATCTTAATTACACCCTGCCATTTGCAGCTACAGGCACGGATAGCCCTAGACGGCCTCTTTTTCACGCGGTTTCTATCCTTGCTTCACTTGCTTACTCCAAGCCTCTCCAGCACGCCCACTGTTGCCCATATGCCGGCCATGACCATTTGCAAAGCGAAGCCGATCACGCCACCCAAGAGACCGAGTCCCGTGAGATTCACACATGTGTCGTGGAATACGACTCGACGCCGTTCTCAGTCAGATGGCCAGGCTCCGTGGAGTATCCTGATTTCACGAGCTTTGCCCCGGGTCGAAACGAAAACTACGAGGCGGCACGGATTGCCCTTGGCCCTGAAATGAGTTTGTTATGGCGACGGTCGGGACTTGTTGATTACGGCACCCACGCTTCAATAAGAATATCCGATGACGACGACTTTCCCATTACCAAGCTGGCACACCCCGAGAACAAGCTTTCTCTCCAATTAATTGAACATGAATTCAATGTGCTCTGCACAATCAAGGGAGCGGGACATCGAACGGTTGACTTTGATCCCGTCCCTGTCATATGCGATGGTGCGATTCATGGCTATAGGATGAAAAAGTTGGTGAAACTGGATTTTGGTGAACTGCGATTGCGGTGGGGAGAGTTTGAGGCAGCTGTTCAACAACTACATGACAGGGGGATTTGCCACGGTGACTTGCACCCAAGCAATGTAATGAAGGACGATAATAACCGGCTTGTTCTTATTGACTTTAGTTTTGCGGGGCAAGTTGGCAGTCCCGTGCCATCCTTCATGCCGCGAGGGCGGTTCCCCGATGGCATCTACAAGTTCGACGAGGATATTGCAGCCCTCGACAGGATGCGCAGCTTGTGGTAGATAGGCTCTGTATATTCTGAGGGGGATACTATTTACACCAACCGGAGTGCTGCTTAATGACAATTCTTTTTACGCCCGCACATTTATCAGTTCCTTTGTCCTTGCCGTGTCTGAGGCAAAGTGTCCAAATATATGTTAATCCAAACTCAGGCTACAGCGCACATGTCGCTAAGAGCACTGTACAGACACTAAGAGTAGTGCTCCTCTTAGCGTTGTTAGAAGCGCTAAACAGGTTGGAAAACGTATTATAAAGATGATGAAGGTTGAATTAACGTGCGAGAAACTTGGATAGTATCTATATCAATTATATATATAGCTTAGCTATATATGATAATCATAAAGAGCTTTGGCTTGAAATATTTTGCCCTGTGCTGCCGCAGTTGGGACCAGCATCGACCTGAATCACGTGGACCCAATTGCTGTGGTCAAGCCAATTTGCTCAACGCCACCGCTTGACGCGAATGGGCACCCAGAGTCTGCATCCGACTATCATTGCCAAAATACGCGTCAAAAATGGAATGGATAAGAGAGGTGGCCGCCTATTTGTGGAATTTCCGTTACCTTCCCATGAAATACCGATGGCCTTTGATTAAGTTCCGACGCCGCCTCTTCCCATCGGGGTCTCCGCTTGGGCTACGATTATCGGTACGCTGTGCGCGGCGCATCTTGTACCCTCCGCTGAGCAGCCCGACCCTTTTCGTCCTGGGGCTCCTGTGGCCGTTTCCGACGTGGAAGTTTGCTGCCGAGCTTCCTCTGCGGCCGCGGCAGATTGCGGCGGACCCCAAGCCGGTTGACCTGAGGGCACACGATCTCAGGTTTCTTCGCATCATACCTCTCTGGCGCAGCCGCGACACGCCGGAGCGGACTGTATACCGAATCTACGAGGCGGTCTGCGCGAGGGACGGTGATCTCATCGCGTCCGAAGTGCAGTATTTCTGGGGCCGGGCAAACTGGGCAACAGCCGACATTCCTGATCCCGGGTGTGAGGACGAGGAGCAGTACGCGACCATGGCTGCGACAGCGGAGGCCCTGGTCGAATGCTTCAACTGGAGGATACAAATGGGCCTGCGGCGTGACGACCCATTGTTCCTAAGAATGTACAAGACGCCGCCTCCCGCTGCTCTCGAGGCGTGTCCGTCGTGGACATCAACAGTAGGGGCTCTCCCAGAGAAATTATTACTTGGCAGCGATGCCGAATATATTGAAAGTCCATTTCACCGGCGCAACATCTATGTATCTACTGGCGACTTCTACTCTGTGTAACTGCATTTTTTCTCGACGGCAGTATTTGACAGCAGTATTTGTACTATAGATACATGGTGGAATTTATCTCACTATATACCCAGATACAAGCCATCTTTGTCCAATTTGAGGAACTGCTCAATATTTCCCTGCTTACTACTCCATTATGCCACCGTCACCATATTTCTCTCTGTAGTACCTTGCAACCTCCCGGATAGCGTCGTGAGTAGGTGCAACGTCAAATCCATTGTAATTTAGCCCCTGAATAAATTCGAAGCTCAGAGGCGTGGCATAGTCGTCTCGGCTCGTCATTAGTTTGACGATGGCCGCTGCATCCGGCGTGTCGACGTTCTTCTGTTTTCTACGGTTCGTTGCATGCGCAATTCGCCGAATCTTGCGCTCGAGTGCCCAATCGAGGCGTCCCGCGTAGATGACCAAGTTATCTCCCTCGTAAAGGATAATGTCTTGCTCGATGGACTCAAAAAAGAGCGTCCTGCGCTTGTCTTGGCGGACGAAGATGGCGAGCTGGTGGTTGAGCCACTCATCATCGAAGTCGACCAAGTCGCCGGCATCCTTGATGACCTTATTCCATTCTGCCGCATAATCGTCATCCTCGGCCAACTGAGGGTCGAGAATGCAGTCAATATCCGTAGACGAATCTCTGTTCCGGCAAAGCAGGACGGCCAGGGAGCCGCCGACGGAAATGAGCCGGATGGGGGCCACGCTCATCAGCAATTCACTCTTTCCGATTTCTTCATTCAAAGTGCGGAGACCTTGGTTAAGAACAAACAAGAAGTTAGAGACTTCCACCGTCCACCGTCCACCGCAGCCCTTGTTGCTCATACCTTTTCGCATATCCGCGCTCGTGAGGAGCCGGGTACCTGATGTTGCGGGTTCCATCACCGTTACTGTGCTTTATCGAGCTAGTATAATTGTCCGGCATCGAGCCGCACGATATAGGCGGCCCAGATGGAGGCGATGATGATGGCCAAGATACTTGACGTGAGGAACAAGTAGCCGGCACTTATAACGCCGCATCCTGCGCGGGGTAGGCTGTCGAGCTCTACCTCCCCATTTTATTCCGATGGCATTATTGGCTTACACCTCACGCATTGTGCGCTAGAACCACTGCACATATTGTAATTGTGAGACTCAATTAAAGATACTTCATGAATTCATGAAAGATATGTTATCATTTTACTGAATCCTAGCGTAATGATTTCGTTTCCAAATGTAATTATGGTGACCTTATTGGCGCTGGGGCGGCTGCTCCAATGGCGCCAAAGGAAATGTCATTATTACAAGTAAACGAAGACCATACAGATTGATTTGCATCTAGAAAATTTGGGGATTGTCACCATTTACGCCGCGCCACCAACAATGTCAATTCAGTCATTCTGCATGCTGTCTTCGCCACTCACGCTTGGGCAACCAAGCGAAAAGAGTGGTGGTCTACCTGCTGGCTCACAGGATCTTTGTTGTCGGCACTCAACTTCGGGAATTCAGTAAACATATAGCTAGAGACCGCAAGCTGGGCATGGCACCGCCAGAAAGTCACCGCAGGATCCGTGAACACAGGTGGTGCCAGAGGTCACAATGCCGACGGCACACCCTTCAAAAGGAACTGGTAGAGAATGGCCTGGAATCGAGGACGCTGAAATTATCCAGGGCTCGAGAAAAAAGTCAGGAAGCAGATGGGCAGAAATAGTTAACGACTATTAAGTCCACTGAGCACTCGCGGCAAAGGTGATGGATAGAGCAATGATTGATTGATATGATAACTAGCAGCGCGCAGTGGCCGGTCTATATGCTGCAGGAAGGAGATTGTTGGGAGCTTTGTTCCAATTCCCAAGAGCCAATCGATGAAGCACAGCATGACAGGCAAACAAATTTGAAAAAACCCAACCCGACCAGCTTCCAAAGTTTGAAATACCACCCCACAATCTTACATCAGAGTTGGCAATGGTTTTCCAAATCACATTTACCGTAAGCATCACTGACACTGTATTCGTAGCAACTCCAGTCTGCGCACGGTATCCAACCTTTGTTACTACCCCAAGAGCTGCATTTTCCCCCGTCGCATAATCGGCAAGTTGCCTCGGTGACGGCGAACCACATCTTCACCCATGCTCTTGCCTGCATCGGGCCGGTCCAGCCTATATCTTGCCTGACAATCGTCTTCACGGAAGCGGACCAATTATAGGACTTCCTGAACCTGCGAGCATATCCATCCAGCTCCTTTAGAGCCATTGCGCCGTCACCGGTGATCGACGAGCCAATTGTGAGGCCTTCGCCCTTGACAACGGTACACCTCTGGCCATTCCCGCAAGAGAGGACAGGTCCCGCTCCATACCACCAGTAATCCCAATAGGTTCGTGAATCCTTGCACTGAACGCGCCGGGAAGCCATTGCCGTCTGTTGCGGTGCCGCCGGGCTGGCGTCGTTCAAAATTGGGGGGGTGTCGGTCAAGTTCGAGAACATAACGTGGACGGTTCCATCGGGGAGAAGTTCTTCTGTTCTGATAACACCGAGAACACAGTGTGCTCCAGCAAGCAGGGCTGAGAACGCTTTCAAGAAGTTGGATTTCATTGTTGAATTTGCGAGACAGTTGTTGCGAACAGGGGTTTCGTGTTTGTCCGGTCTCGCTGTTTGTACTGGAAGAGGTAAAGAGAAAGGGTGACAGTCCAGAGAGGAGGACAAGAGCTACTACTTATAGGTATTTTTGATGAAGTGAGCAAAAGACCAACAGTGCACACATACAATGTAGAAGATGCAAGACTTTGCAGTCTAGCCCCATGAACGAGCACCCAATCTGATGCACAATCCCAGGTGCGTCTGGCCCCGCTCGAGCGACTCGACCGCCTCGGAAGAGAACATACGCAACGGCTTGGCTGATTGAAGCCGGATAGAGAGGGTAAATGACCCAATGTTTCTTTGCGAAGTGGGATACCTCGGGTAGAGGGGGACGTCTTGTTGCTGTGTGTCTTATGGGTGTCTCATGGAACAGTGTTCAGCTGACACCACTCGGGGGCGGGAAGAAAGGATCCGGCAACAAGAGTAACAATACAGTGGCTATTCTTGTAGGAAAAAGACAATCAATTTGCTGTTCATCCTGCTACAGTAGAATGTAAGTGAATCGGCTAGGTAGCTGCATTCGCCCTTTAAAGGTTGGCGATAGCAGCAATAGGCTTCCTAGCTGGCTCAAAACATATGGCGTGTTCTAGAGACAGCAGAGACTTTGAAGCTCACTTCCGGTCTTCTCAGCCCTGGGCGCCACTCATGTCGGATATTGCACTTGGCAATGCGACTCCCTGCTTCCACGCAGCGGCCTGTCTGCTTCTCCACACCGGGTGTAACTTCGGGCCGGATGTCAACGTACTCATGGGCCGGAGTACGCATCCGACTTTTACGTGCATAAGGCAGAGCGATGCACCCGAAGCGTTGCCTCGTCGTGCAGTTTGTGATCAGTACCACAAGCCACTCGTCAGTAACTGACGATATAATATGTAGCCCTGATGAAACAATGCCCACGTACCACGTAATATATACCAAGATTCGGTAGCCAAATGGAACTACGAGAAATACCAACCTACAAATAGCCTTGGATATATACTTGACTCACCTTTTATGGCTTGGTGTGCGGAAGAGGGGCAAGGTTCCGGCGTCGCCCCCTCAGCGGCCGACTCAGCTCTGTCTTCCACATCCGATGAAATAACTTCTGTTCCAGACTCGGAGACATGTTCAGCACAGCCTCCGAAGCGGGTGTGATCCCAAGAGTATGGCGTCTTGAGATCCTCTTCACGGAAGCTGGAACTGGGCATGTGCAGCATGCCGGCTGACCCGCCAGGAAACGCCACCGGATTGTAGTGGTAAAACATTGTTGCACGGAACAAAATGCCGTGCTGCTGTGTTGACGAAACAACAACCAAAAACAGAGGAGACCCCAAAGCACTCATGGTACCCCAGCAATTTGGGTGGGTAATCCGCGCTTTTCTCAACAACCACACATCCAAATTCAATTTGGAGTGTATTTCGCGGTTGATCAACTCACTACCGACCTGTCAGCAATTTTCTTACCTTCAAAAGTAGCAAGTGTTATTGTTGTTGTGGTGGTGTGGTTAACGAAGAGGCTGTGTAGGCCACTCAAGGCTACAGCAAAAATACCGTATGGTATCCTAATCGATGGGTATCCATTTGATCACTTTCAAGAAGTAAATAAAAACGGGAAAAAAACAAGATGTCTCTTTTCTTTTGGTCCTGGGGACTCTCTAGTACTTATAGCTAGCAAATGCAGGCTGCGGTGGCTGCCACTCTTAACCTGGTACATTGACTGACCACTTTCGGCCCAACACACTGCTTTTCACAGAAGAGAATGGGCAGCCAGTGGAAAGTAGTTCTGCGTCCATCGACATCAGACAAGTGGAGGCGGGCCAGCTACGTGTTACACACCGACGGCTGTATAAGCGAAAAGGTCGAGATAGCTAATAAATAGAGCTATATGCAGGTAGGAGATGCCTAAGTCTACTTGTACCACGCAATGCTGCTCTCAAGGCGAGTCTTGCCTATGAGTGGCCGTTAACAACCAACGGCTGCCTCTCGCTGATTCCATTTGCCGATTCTCCCTTCGAATTATCCTTTGATTCCGTTCGTTCGCCATCTCCAAAAACTGGCCTAAGTAAATGATCATAGCTGATCCACATTATGTTCGATAGTAGAGTCATCGCCGCCGACATCGCCTTGGGTGTCTGGCCCTTTTCATCGGCGAGGAGCCCCGCCACGCGCATCAAGAAGAGGAAAAGGGGTCCAAAGAGAAGGATAAAGATGATTTTGGCAATCTTTTGTCCAATATGCGTCGGCGTATATGGCTGTACCGAATCCAGGTAGTCCCTGTACACCTGCGGCAGGTCGTGCTCCGTCGCGCCAGTCCGAAGCAGTTTGATGTAGCGCAGGCTAGGCTGCGCGTTGTCGTCGCGAGGACGATACGGCCCGGTTGTGAGGCGATCCCACCAGCCGCAGTTGCCGGGTCGTTTGTGGTCGGGCGTGCGTGGTGCATGAAGGGTTCTGGCCATGAATGTCTCGGGGAGCGTCGCACCCGTCTCGCTGGACAACGGGATGCAGGGCACTACAATCTCCTGGTAGCTGGCGCCGCCACCTTCGGTGCGCATAATGTTGCGCCAGTCGGATTTGGTCACCTCGTACACGACGCCGACCAGGCAGCCGTCCCAGTTCTTATCCGGGCGGCCGCCGGGCATTTCGGACTTGGCGTCGCGATAGTCGACGTTGGCAAAGCATGGCTCCATGTATGCCACTCCCGGTAGGCTGAATGTTAAGCGTAGGCTGGGCACGTACACGTTCATCTGGGACAGAGGTTTAATCTTGCGCATGCCTAGGAACGTCTGCGCGCACATGTTGGACCCGTATGCTAGGTATAGCACCGTGTCCGGCGCTGACGGGTCGTCGCCATGCGCGGTGCAATCCTCCTTGGCATTCCATAGGCGCTGGGGTGTCGTCGCGCCGCACTTAAATTGACAGTCGGCTGACAGATTTGTGAACTCGGCGGCTTCCGTCTCGTATAGTGTATGTGGCGCGAGAGAACCTCGTCGGCCTTGGGGAAGCTCTTCTTGTCTCGTCATGGCGTAGTCGGGTAGTCGGTAGTTGTGTCTCGGATTGTCGGTAGTGGGTGTCTGCTATCGAGGGAGGTCGCCTTATGATGATGTCGCAGACGGGATAAGTATTGTTTGGGGATAGATAAGGCCTACTTTAATCGCTGGAGGATGACTGGGCAATAAATATTGTGCGGACTGTCGGTTGATTATGTAGCCTCATCCAGTGTCTGACGCTAAGTTCATTAGTGTCAGGCTGTCAGCGGACTTGCTGTACCTGCGGGCGCTGCGGACATGAGTCGCGAGGCTCCGACTAACTAACTAGTAAAACGTGCCAATCAACCATAAGCCCGACTGCCCGAAGCATCAGCTTTCAACAGCGGCGGCCCGCCAGGTTGTGGACAAGCTCGCGGAGTTTAGCTGACTACTCGATGGTAAGCTACTGGAATAGCAACAATAACAAATTATTTTTTCAGCTTTGGGACACATATCGATGACTGACGATCCGACACACGTTTTTGATGGTCCTACCTAATAAATTCTGCAAACTTGTCAAACTCGATGTATTGGCATATTTCTGTAAGGCAGTCAGCTGCCAGCTGCCAGCCAGCCACCAATGCTTCTGACGGCCCGGCAGCTCGATCATTTGGCACCGCGCCCGTTTGTAGCGTAACTTGTTGAATTCGAACGATGAAATTTCTTTTGCACTGATCAGTTTCTCTCGCTATCACCCCCATCATCTACCATGGTGACGCACCAGCATTCAACTCTCAGTGACGAGGGTATCGAGGATTATGAAATGAGGGAGATGGAGTCGCAGCGGCCAGGCGACCAATTGTCTCATGGAAGTATTGGGGCCCCGAGCTCTCCAGCTCTGGCCAGTCCCCAGGAGGAGGTCCAATGGGAGTTTCGAGGAGACGCACCACTTCACGAGTTTTCCAGCGCCCAACCCATCGATGAACAGCTACCAGAAACAGTCCCGATTCCATCTCAGCAAGAGGAGCTTCGTGATGCGGCCATCAATAGCACCGAAAAGCGTAGTCGTTTGGACTTCTCGGAAACGTGCTCAACAGCTCATCGAAGTAGCCCTTATAACGGCGATCATGTCTTGAATCAGCCCTGGGATTTTATTCAAGCCCAATTGAACCAGTCGCGCTTGTCCCTCTCTGAAGAGGAAGAGTCTGCAAATCTCGTCGCCCAACAGTCCGACAATGCATCGAAGGATGCCAAAGCACCACCACAACGGAAATCCGAGCAGCAGCAGAAAAGGCCCTACAACACACGGTCCAGACCCAACATCTCGTACGCAGATGGCGGGAGCAGCTCTGATGAAGACGATGACCCAGAGGCAGGTTCATCTCCAGATACTGCCTCTCGCGCTCGGGCTCAGGAAACAAGCAAGAATGCGAGCCCTGCCAATGGCAAGGCCGCAGAAACTACAACAGATACTTCCCCGAACAATCAACAGTCGGAGGAACGAGTCGAGAGTGAAAGTCCTCGAACAGCAGAGAGGAAGAGGAGACAGCGTCCTAAAACACCATTGCCAATCGACGACGAGACGCAGAGGGTTCCGACCGCGCTTCCCGCCACCCCTCCCGTTACTGACCAGCGACCAAAGAAACGCCAGAGACGCCAACCCAAGCGACCTCCTACGGCGACGAAGCCAAGGTCTCGCGCCAGGAACAAGCAGCCAGTCGGGGCTTCGCCTGCAGCCAGACCGAATACTGCCTGCTCGAAACTTGTTTCGCATCAGCCAGCCCAGGTGTCATCCAACGCTCGCGATGAGAATAGACCCGTCCAGCGCCGTGAGCCTGCGTATCCCGCGAACGTTGATAAAAATGGCGAAGAGCAGGATGGCAGCAGCGTGGAAGAGTCAGCCGATTCCACAGAGGTGACTACGCCAAGCGTGTTACCAAGTCCGCAGCGTATCTCCTGCATGCAAGCCCTTGCCCCCCCTTGCAAGCCACTTCCACCACCCCCATCTCCGCCCCTTGCATTTGAAGACCTACAAGACTCTGTCGAGTCGATCCCAGCCGCTCGACCTCCATTCATCGGGGACTTGTCTATTCTCACGCCGAGAAACGTATCCAGGCGCGACGAGGAGATTGGCCACCGGTTGCAAGAAATCCACAAGGCGAGTGTCATGCCACACTCACTGTTAATTATTTTCTAACACTGAGCAGCGGATTGGGCTGTACCTCGAAGATAAAGAGAGAGAAATCGGTTCTGTTTCCTCCGTGTATCGTAAAAACGGCACCAGCGTTGTGGAACGCCTCCAAAGACGTTTCGCGAAAGAACACCAAAGCCTCCTACGAACATTGCAGGAAGATAGCGACACCTTTAATAAGTCCCTTGGTGCTGCCAAACGAGGCGTTCGAGAAGGAGCTAGAGATCGCCAGAGGATTTTGAAGGAGTTGGACAGGAATGCTAAGAAGCGGCAACTCTCTTGCTCCAATGAAGTCAGTCGCATCAAGGATATTGCGAAGCGACTCCAGATTCAAGATTAATGTTGCTAGAATTCAAGCTTGAAGGTTTAATCCGTACTGTGCGCAGATGGTAAAGTAGATCTCGACGCATTGAGGGGGGGCTGCATTAATATTCTATTTGCAAATCTATGTTCTTGACCGATGAACATTAATGAATGCATTGTAGCCTTCAGCATTCGTTCAAAACCTACAATCGAAATGAATGACAACCAAAAGTTTGCGACCATAGTGAGTGCGACCCTATGGCCAGCAAGGCTGTTAGCATGCCGACAACGGATGTTTGTATCACAGGCACACTCCGCATCACCAGCTCCAGTCTCCTCACACGCATCGCTAACTATTATTTTCTTCAATTATCATTTCTAGTCCCCTTGTCTTTCTATCGCCTGAACATTCTCTTTATACAAATTTCTTTTCTCACGGCCGACCACCTGTGCTCTGCGATCCTGTTGCCTGCCTCCTGCATAGCCTCCGAGCTCCTGCCGTCGTCATAGGCGCAACCTCGAATTGATATCCCAATTAATCCCGACCGTTTCCCCAACAGCACCTGCACTTCTAGTTTGACCACTAGATACAATGACGTCGCCAAAGCAAGAAGACGACTTCCTCAGCGACGCTACTGACCTCTTAGCCCTGACCTATCATGGCGACATCGAGCTTCTCAAGAATCCCAAGATCTATCGCGGCACCGAGAAGGAGTCAAAAGCAATGGAAAGCCGTCGCATTCTCTTTTACAATCTTCCATCGTCGATTACTGCCTTGCAAGTTGCACGTGCTGCAGCCGCTTTCGGCCAGGTCCTCCTGGTCAATCCGGTGGTACCCATGCTCCGAGGCACTGACGATGGCAGCATGACAATGCTCGTGGAATTTGCGACGCCAAAGTCGTCCGATATGTGCCGACTGACTGTCAACTCTACATGCCCAGCATTCATTTCGTACACAGGCGATCTCTATGCCGCCGGCGTCTGGGTTGTTCCCACCCCGTCGTTTCCCGTTCGCTTCGACACCAACGTATCTCTGAAACGAGGCTATACACGCACAGTTGCAATTGCTCCTATCTCAGTAGATTGCGTCTGGTTTATGATTTGTGCAGTCGCAGCCCCACGGGAGGTCTTGGACGCTGAGTACGACGGTGCAACTAGGACTTTGACCCTGGAGTTTGCGGGCGTCGACATCGCGCACCGTACGGCGATAAACGTTGTTAGCGGTCTCTTTGAGTTTATCTTCGAGAATGAAGCAGCCAACAAGCGGGTCGATCAATGCGCTGATCGCGTCGGCTACGGCGGATATGTAGCGTATGTGCCTCCGCACTATTTACAGCAGCAGTTCGATCGTCCGCCGTTCAACGACTATTGGCCGGAGACATACTTCTACGTAATGACGGACCGTGACCTACATCCCCGCACCAACCACAAGAAGCGAAACATCTCGACGTCTGAGGGAACGACTACCGACGACGATGCAAATGAGACTTGGTCAAGCGCCGCGACAAGCTTAGACGAGGAGTCCCGCGGAAGAGCCCTCCGAAAAGGAGATGGGTCGCGGTATGCTTAGTTGCTCTTTAAGGGGACTCATGCTAACAACATGTCCTAGCTCTAAGAAACTGAAACAACAATCAAAGGAACTCCTTGCCAGTGTCGAAGATGCGCAGATTCCTGGAAGGTGGGACGAGTTTTTCCAGAATCGCCACACCATTAGCCTACGAGGATGGGACGAGTACGGGAAGATTGCACAGCATCGAAGAGAGCTGTCTGCAGAGCAAGGCTTGGCTGACGGTACTGTTCCCAAGTGTGAGGGAACGTGTGACCTTGACTGCAAAGACATCAAGGAGACACCCCGTCCCAGCGAGGTGGACAAGTTCCTGGCCACGTCACAGGAGAATCTGCTGATTGATATTTGAATGAGAACTTGGCGGCTCGAGAAGAGCCCGGTCAAACTGGTAGAGGATGATTGCATTTCAAAAAGGAAAATTTATCTGGCTTGGTGGAATATCTTTCATTTTAAAAGTTTCATTTATAGTATAGGTATTTCGGTACTGCTTACTGTAACCAGTGTGCTCTAAATGGCACTCGCTCTTCTTTATCGCTAATTCCGCTGTTATCGTACCCCTTCTTCGCGTTTGCATGTCCTGAAAGTTATGCCATGCGCGCCGGAAATACCCCATTAAGGTTCGGGCGTAAGCCTTGCGAGTTCGGCGCGTCCCAGACATGCTTTTCCATGCCGTCGTCGCTCGAGTAGACAAACAAGCCACTGTGTGCGCTGGACGGCCGAGCGTCATCGTCTTGCACGCCGCTGTCAACTGTCCGCTTCAGCGGTGGCAACGGCAACACATCCTGCCCCCCTGCATCGCTCTCTATCTGCCGAGGCTCCGACGACGACGACGACGACGTCTTGGCTCCGCCTCTGCCCTTGAATGTCCGGCAAAACTCGGCGACCATTTCAGGGTCAATGTTCTGCTCGGGCTCCCATGTCGGGTTCTGGTCCGGCGGCCAGTCCCCCTCCCAGCGGACCTTGAAGAACCGCACGAGGCCTTCGCCCTCGACTTCGAAGAGCTCCAGGTCCTCGAGGCGGTCGACGGTCCAGGATTTGTCCTCGTCGTCAGAATCAGAGTCGGAGCTGGAGTCGACGAATATGGGCATGCGCGGCGGTTTTCTCGCTTGGACTGTCGATGGCTTGCGCACTGGTGGCTTTGCTGTCTTTTTCTGCGCGACATGCGGCCGGTATTTTGCTTTGGCTTGTGGCCGGGGCTGGACTGTATCGAGTTTCGGTCCGGGAGGTAGTCGATCCAATGACCGGGGCACGGGGGGCTGTGACGTGCCGCTGTACTTCCCGGCGGCAGCGGACAGATGTTTTAAGTCGGCTTGTGATCGTGGCTGGGTTTTGTTGGGTTGTGGCTCTAGCGGCACTTTGCTCGATACCCGGTGCGTGGGGGGCTGTGGCAAGCCATCGTAGTTTTGTGCTGCAGAGGACGAATGTTTTGGCTTGGCTTGCTTTCGCGGCTGGTCTTTATCGAGTTGTGGTACTGTCTGTACTTTGCTGGTTATTCGGTGCGTGGGAGGCTTTGACGTGCCATCGTAATTTTGCGACGCAGTGGACACATGCTTTGGCTTGGTTTGCTGTCGCGACTGGTCTTTATCGAGTCGTGGTACTGGAGGTACTTGGTTGGGTATTCGGGGCGCGGGAGGCCGTGACGTGCCGGTGTAGCTTGGCGCGGCAGCGGAATGCCGGGGTTGAGCTTTCTCAAGCTGCGGTTTGGATGGTACTTTGCTTACTACCCGTTGCGTTGGAGTTTTTGACATACCGCTGTATTTTCTCGCGAGGGCAGACAATTGTTTTGGGTTGGCTGGCTGTCGGGGTTGGGCTTTGCCGACTTGCGGTTCGGGCGGTACTTTGCTCGATACCTTGGTTTGAGAGCCCGTGCGATGTCGGCGTCAGTTCGCGCAGCGGAAAGGTATTCTGTAATTGGTCTGGAGGAGTGTGTTTTCGCTTGCGTGGCTGGGTTGGTCGTCGGCCTTCGCGAGAGATCCTTGGCAGGCGGAAAAGCCATGACGGGCGTCTTCAACTGCTCCGCGTTGGGCTTCGCCGTTGCCGATCCAGACGTAAGTGGACGGGTCATACTGGTAGTCAATTTCCGGTTCTGGAAGAATTGGTTCTCGACACCAGGATATCGGTCATTGTCATCAATCACCGCCGGGACGAGAGGAGCCATAGACGTCGACTGCACGCGCGGTATTCCAGCGTCTTGATCCTCCATGGGGGACGGTACTGCGTGGCCTGTCGATCGCGCAAGGTCAGATAGGAGCTGCTCCGACGGGCTCTCATCGCTAGTGTAGCCGTCAAGAAAGTCTTCCATCTTGCGCTTCTTGGGCGTGGAGAGGCTCATGGCCCCGCCACGCGGTCTTGCCTGCTCGCCATCTGTGTCCTCCGCCTCAGCGACGACGGCAGCCTCAATCTTGGTGTGATGAAGCGGGGGCCGTCCTGGTCGTTTGATCTTTGGCAGCTCCGAGGCAAGGCCCTGCTGCTGCGCGTGGGTCTTGAGGGCTTCGCGCTCGGCGGCGAGGCGCGCCCGCTCAGCGTCAAGCTCCAGCTCCATGCTGTATTCCCACTCTTCAAGCGCGCGCGGGGAGACATAGTCGAGAACATCCATGGCAGACACGAGCAGGCGCGCGGCGGGAAGGTCGCGCCAGCCGATGATGTACTTCATGCGCTTCGGCAGAGGTCGGCCGTCGGCGGCGACGCCAGCCGGCGGGAGCAGGATGCGATCGTCAATGTACGCGGTCGAGTCGGCGGGCGGCACGATGGAGAGGCGGAGGAGAGGCGGCCCAGAGTTGGGCGTGTAGTCGGCTGGGCGCGACGGCAGCGGGATCGTGATGTTGTTTTTAGGGGTCGAAGGCGGCCCTGGGCGTCGCGGGAATGGTGAAGCCATGGCTATTAGTCGCGGCCCAGTCGCGCATGTCAGAGTGGGCTGGGGCAGGCCTCCTTGTACTTTTATGGAACGAGGCACAATTCCATTATTGGGATATTCGCAAGAGCAAGGGGTGGCAGCTTGTCTCTGTTTGCTCTTGGAATAGCAAACTGGGCTTGAGCATTGGGCTGGTGGACTGATCGGACGAAGAGCCCCACACTAATCCGAGCTCTGCGCTGCTGGTAACTGCGCCAATCCACCGCCTACGACTGGCCCAAATCTTTGGCTTGCAACATCACAGCTTCCACGCCTCCTCCTCCAGCGCTCGCCCCCTCTTCTTTTGTTTCGGCAAGGCCGCGTTCAATTAAATTGGCCTTATCTGACTCCAGCATTGACTGAGACACAACCGCCCGAGATGTCTGCACCGATGAAGACGATGGTGCTTCGTGGCGCTCGCCAGGCCTCCTCCTCGTCCGTCATGCGGTCGTGCCCGCGTGCTGCCCTTTCGACGCTGTCCGTTCGCTCTGCCGCCCGGCCCGCACCCATCGCCCGCTCGATGCCCAAGACGATTTCCCCGCCGACCTTTACCATGACTGCTCGCGTGAGCCGCCAGGCGACCAGCATTGCGTCGACCGCTCGCTTCTTCTCCAGCACACCACTCCAGCAAAACGCCGCCGCCAGCACCGCCAACAGCAGTAGCAGCAGCGGCAGCGCCGCGTCCACCGCGGCTCTCGACTGGAACTCGTTTTTTCAGCTGCGCGTCAAGCGCCGCCGCATTCAGATGGTCTTCTCCCTTGTGTCTGGCATCATGGGCGGTGGCGCCGGCGCCGTGGCCCTGTCGAGCGGCGCCGCCGACAGCCTCATTGGCATGGTGCCCCTCGACCCCTTTGTCACGCTGGGCATTGCTACCATGTGCGCTGGTGGCCTGGGCTGGCTGATTGGTCCGATCCTTGGCAGCCAGGTGTTTTACCTGCTCAACAGGCGGTACAAGACGCAGATGTTGCAAAAGGAGAGCGAGTTCCTGACCCGCGTCAAGAAGCACCGCAGCGATCCCACACAGTCGAGCACCAGCAACCCAGGTTTGTGGAATGAGTAGGAAAACTGCAATGTTGTCATGCTAATGCTGTTTTAGTTCCCGACTACTACGGCGAAAAGATTTCGAGCGTCGCCGGATACCGTCGCTGGCTCAAGGACCAGCGCGCATTCAACCGCAAGAAGAATGCCAACTTTGTATAAACGGGTCATCTCGAGCGCTATACGAGAAACATGTAAAGGAAAAGGAAACGCATCGAACACAATGCGTTGAGGGCGATTTGGGAGGGCCTGTGTAACATTTCGCGTGGAATCAACAACGTCTGCATAAACGTACAACTCCTCTTGTCTGAACGACGATTTTTTTTATTATAGTACTAGCAATCTGCTGTCTCTCTGCTTTTCTCGATATTCCGTGCTATACGAATGGTAATGTTGGGTCCACATCCTTTCGCCACGCCCGTAGACCACCGTCAATATCTCCGACGAATCGCTCACCGTTGCGGTCGAGTCCGAGCTCTTTGAGCTTCTGCGTGGCGACCTGCGAGTCGTTGCCTACACGACAGACTACATATATAGGCGCGGAATGAGGCAGATCTTGGGGCATCCAGTCTGGGGCATCGGCTTCTGCGGAGGCTCGGGGTCTCATAAACTGGCTTATGGGGACGTTGATGGAACCTTCGATGCTGGACAACCCAAAGTGCTCCTTCTCGCGAACGTCGATGAGCAAATGCGGTGATGCCCTATCCGCCGCTATACTCGCATATTCAGAAGCCGGTATACGCTCTGCAGGATCAAGGAGCTTCACAGGCTGGGCTACGCCGCAGAACCGTACATAGTCCAGCGAAGACTGCATCTGCTCGAGCGTCAAAGCATCCGACCTTTGGGAGCAAGCAAAGCAGTCGTCTCGTTTGCCACGTATGCGCACCGTGCGGAACATGGTGTCCGCCATGCTACTGAATAGCAACATGGTCAGTGGCTTTGGTGCGACCGCGTCTGCTGCTGCGCCATCGATCTGCTCCAGCCCGCCTTGCGTAATGAGTTTGATCGCCTCCAGGGCTTGCAGCACGCCCATGGTGCCTACCACGGGCCCGACGATGCCGCCCTCGCCGCACCCGACCACGCTCTCGGGCGGGGGCGGCTTGGGGAACACGCAGCGGTAGCACGGGCCGCGGCCGGGCGGGCTGTTGAGGACGAGCAGCTGACCCGAGGTCTGAAACGCGGACGCCGATACGAGGGGCTTGCGCAGCAGCACGCAAGCGTCGGAGATGAGATATCGAGAGGTTGGGTGGTCGGTGCAGTCCAGGACAAGATCATAGTGTGAGATGATGGACGCTGCGTTTTGGGGCGTCAGGTGTGTTTGGTGTGCCTTGTATGTTATGCTCGGATTGAGTCTACTGCGGTTAGTCATGTAGTCTGCTGATTTCCCTTCCTGGATGAGGGGCATCTCACTCTTTGAGATAGGTGATGGCGCTTTCAACCTTTGTCATGCCCACACGACTGGTGGAATGCGCCACCTGGCGGTGCAGGTTCGACACCTCTACCGTGTCGCCGTCGACGAGGCCGAGCACGCCGACGCCCGCTCCCGCCAAATACGCCGCCGCCGGACATCCCAGGCCGCCTGCGCCGACGAGCAGGACCTTGGCACTTCTCAACCGAAGTTGGCCTATACTTGCGTTAGTGCTGCTGCTGTGGGTATGTCTGTCTGTGTACTGGAGACCGGAGCCGCACCTTGCAGGCCAAAATTAGGTACAATCATCTGCCGACTATACCGCTCATATTCATCTTCTTTCAGCGGCCATTTCCAGTCTTCCTGCGCGGCGCTCGTTGTCGCGCCATCGTCTGCCTCGCGCTTCGTTGACTCCGCAACAGCGAGCCGCGACTTCAGGTCCGCGAGCTCAGACTCGCGCTGCGCAATCTCCCGGCGCAATCGGTCGATTTCTCCCGTCATAGGTAGTTCAAGGGTATTTTGCTGATATGTATTTAGATGAAAGCCCCGGAGTACGGTATTTCATGTAGTTCATCCAACGCTGGTTCTAGTAGGCAGGGCGTTGAAGCTTGGAAGTTTATTTCAGGTGGGTTGGAATGCCCCTCCCCCACTTTGTTCAACTGCCGCCCAGTGTACAGGTGGCAAAGTTTGATGTACATTGCCCTTACACTACTATCTCATGATCGTTTGTAGGTGCTGTCTATGTTGAGGTCAATAGTCAAGCAATGTTAGCTGACCTGATATTTGTTGTTTTTGTTGGACATGTATGCCTCGCAAAATGCCAAGAGCGCGCATCGCCGCTCTCCGCCTCACTAATGTACTGACTGGGTACGGTATTGCTTGGTCGGGATTTTCTCTTCATTTTCTCAAAGATGTATCAAATTATATCTTCCTGAAATGTCGGTTTTCTGCCGACTTGCCCTTGAGCGATTCCGGGTCTTTTGCCCTCAACGCACGCAATATGGCGCGGCCGTCGGCAAATCGGCTTACACACCATGGTCTAAAAGTCTCTACCACTTTTCTTTTCATCCGTACTCCAGTCGTTACACATGTATGCCATAAATCAACTTTACTCATGGTGCAGCCCATTTCCCTATTTGACGAACGATGTGTGTGTGTCTGTCAGCAACATTGTTTCACCATTTCCGCAACAAGCCAGGGGTTGCATGAAATCTCACCAGCGTCATAATGCACTTTCTGCATCACGCTACAGCCTGACCCCTCCTCATTAAACCATACAGGGCTGACCTTTGGCTTACTTGGGTACCGTGGGGGTTTGTTAAGATGCTGGATGAGTGTGAGGAGCAGCATATACACGGCAGATCGACACCTGCCAGGAACTGACGCTGCAGATCATGAAACTCACTGCCTCCCAGAAGTTTGAGAAGGCCCTCCAAACCTTTGTATTGATGGAATTATATTACACCCGCTCATGCGACATCTGGGCAGATTCTGGAACTCTCTTTGCGTGTCTGTATAAGTAGACACCGCTCATTGTATTCTTGCGCAATTTCGTCATTACAAGTTGTATTCTTTTTCTTTAGTATTGGTCTTTTCATTTAAATTCAGTCACTCTTTAATACTATGCTTTGGCCATTTTTTCCCAGTCTCGCAGCAGCTGCTTTGACAGTAACCGCCACTCCGACCCAGTACAGCCACATCATTCTCCCTAAAGACGATGCATCTCCGACCATCCCCCACGAGGACCTAGTGGCTGTGGCTGCGGCTATGCCCCTCCAAAAACGCATCTCTAGAGATTTTGATCTTATGCACCAAGTCAATGACAAGACCATTTTTAGCGGCAACCTCATCAGCGTCGGCTCGCCGACCAAGATCACCAGCCTCAAGGTCACTTGCAAGGAATGCTCAACCAAGGGTACTATTACCGCAAAACTCACGACCGAGGATATTGTTAAACCCGTCGTGCGTTTTGAACTCAAGAGTGTTGAGGCGACCGTACACATGGACCTTGCCTCGACTGGCACCCTGGCATTTACACTCAATCTGTTTACCTCAGAGACGCCCTTCGGCATCAGCATCCTAGGTCTCAAGCTGGGGCTGCTGTTCAGCGTCGATCTAGCATTCTCTCTTTCGAATCCCTTGGACATCGATGGTGGCTTCCATATGAAGCCTCTCGACGACGCTTTCTTTGAACTCGACGTCTTTGACGGCGACATTACAGACAAGTCATTGTAAGCTGCCTCTCAGCCGTTCGATACACATTGAGAACGAGACTAACATCATGGCAGTGACGGAAGTGGTTTCCATGCCATTCCCATCACCGCCAAAGGCGGTGCCGCCGCATTCAAGGCCGACCTCCGCCTCCGGGTCGACCTGGCCGCGGCCGCCGGCATCAGCGTCTTTGCCAACCTGGCCGAGTTTGTCGCGCAGGTCAACCGCACCGACGACTGCTTCCTGCAAGCGCGTGAGTTCTTTGACCTCAATGTCGGCGCCACCGCCAGCGCTGGTATTGGTGCGGAGCTCAAGACGTTCAACGTCGTGCCGGGCGTGTCCACGACGCTGCTCACGTCGCCGACGGAGACTCAGTGCATCTTCAAATACAACCCTGTAGAGGCACTAAAGCCGATGTCAAGCATGCCTTCTTGGAACATTACGCAGCCAACTCTGGACAGAAATTCGAGACTTCAATTGCATATGGTGACATCGGCGTCCGCAATCCTGGTAACAGCCCCGACGTCCTACGTCATCACGACCTGTGCGAGTGACATCATCAATTGCCCGCCATCGCTGGCAAGCATCATCACTGTGGCACAGGCAGTTGATGCTGCTTCTGCTTCTTCTGCTTCTACTGCTTTCACGGAGGGTGCAGCTGTTGAATCAACGTCGGTTAGCTACATATACCTGTCTGCAATGGCGACTCCAGTTATAAATAGTATTGCGACTAAGAGTAGTTCTTAGACATGTACAAAACCAGAGCATGAACGATTTTATAGATTGAGGTACACAATCTTACTTCAAAGCATCTTCCTTTAATTATACTACAATCTCTCCGCTTCATCATGGAAACCGGATGCGTAGCGCCGCGCAGAGTCACTCTACCAGTGGCGCTCCGAGATATCCACGGCATTCACATCCACCCCATCCTTGAACCACCGCTCCTCTTCCCCAATCTGGACATCGTTCCCGCTCATCTGCCGCTTCCGCATCAGCCCATTCTCCGCAAAGGTCCAATCCTCGAGGCCGTATGTACGCCACCACTGTCCGGCCGCGTCGTGCCACTCGTACCAGAACTGCACCGCAATCTTGTTGTCCGTGAATGCAAAGAGCTCTTTGCGGAGGCGGTACCCATTTTCCGTGGCCCACTTGTTGGCCAGGAATTGGCGGACTTCGTCGCGACCATGGAGGAACTGGTCGCGGTTGCGCCAGACGGTGTCGGGCGTGTATGCCATCTTGATGACATCCGGGGTCCTGTCGGCACATTAGCTTGCTTGTCAGATGAATAAATGGTATATCTCCTACTTGGTGTTCCAGGCGTCTTGCGCTGCCTTGACTTTGATTTTGGCTGTCTCCAGCGTAAACGGGGGGAAGGGTGGTTTGCTTTCTTCAGCCATTTTTGGTAGATCTTGCGTGAGAGTTAATTCACTGTATCGGGCAAGTAGAACCAGAAGGATAAGTTGCGGTATTCGTCAACGGGTGCTCTTTATAGTCTTGTCGTGCGGAAATTCCCACTCGACGCCCGACTCACTGTTGCTCATTCTGGATGCCGTGCATGGCATCATTTGCATGTAAGCGTTAGGGCGCTCGGCGGTGGGTTCGGAGGGCGCCGGATGGTCGGGCCTTGGCAATCTCGAATCGACCGGAGCTAATCCGGCAATCGGCTTTCATTCTGTTACGTTGCTATTTTGCGTTCGCCCAATTTCGGTGTTCTTCTTCGCGATATCATCTATTCTTTTCAAGGCTCGCCTGAGGCAAGAAACCCCCATATCTTCATTTCTTCGGCATGAGCCTTCTACAGAGCCCTGGTCTTCATGTAGATTGATGGTATTGGTGTAGCCGCTTTCGTCTTCAAAGTTTCCATACTTGAATCCACAATGATAAAAATCGCAGTATCCTCTCTTCTTTTCTGACATATCTTGGTATTGTTTTCGACAAAGTAAACATTTGAGTAAAAAGACGCTTCAAATAAGCCGCCATTGGTGCATATTCCACTGGTGATAAAGGATGTTGTCCCGCGCATGTCGTGCTGTCAGTCACGCATCATTGCATTTTTTTTTTTTAAAGAGAAAAGCTTATTCTAAGAGAACAAACGAATTGATAATCCTAGGCGGTATTTTAATTTGGGGGCTGCTATCCTCCATTGCTACTGTTCTGTAACTTGGGGTCTTTGCCAACAAGACTCATGCAGCGCAACGGCATCAAGAAATAACGTTTGGACACTATTTTATTCTCTTCAACAATCACGAGCTACTTTGCAAGCGCTTCCATCCAAAATTTCCAAACATCTTATTAACCTCTGACTTTGGCTTTCGCCACTAGCTCAAACTTGACGAAATCATAGCTATTGCAGGGTAGCTCCCACCAACCCACCTTGACCCCACCACTATCAGCACTCCGGCAAAAAAGTTTCTTATCAGCAGCATCTTCAACACCATCATCTTGACAGCCCACGTCGCATTTCAAGCACGTCGAGCAGCATCAGTTACCCATCATGGTACGCAGCAGCCCACCCACATATGCTCTCTTCAATCCACTGACTTTTTCTTCTTCGCGCAGGCCCCTCTCCCCCCAGGACTCAAGAAGCCCTCGGCGCGCGCCTTCCGCCAGCAGCGCCTGGCTGGCACCGTGCACCCCCTCGCACCGCTCAAGACGTTCCGCGCCGACGCCGCCGCCGTCACCGATGACTTTTCCACCAACAAGCGCGACAAGCGTCTCATGAAGCACTCGTCGTTTCTGTCCCGCGTCGCCGACTCGGGCGTCGCCAAGAACAAAAAGGCGAAGCGCACGGGCCGCGGCCGCAGCAAGAAGCTCGCCACGACGCTCGACGGCCTGGCGGACGCGCTGCCGGACCTGGAAGACGGCGAGGGGGGCGCGGAGGCGCTGCAGGGCAAAATCAGGCACAAGAGCATCAAGAGCAAGAAGGGGGCCCTGAAGCGAAAGGAACTGGTCGTCAAGGGCGAGATGGAGCGGTTCGGCAACAGCATGGCGCAGCTCGCGGGCATGCACGCGGGAAACAGCGCGGCGACGACAGCGACGACAGCGACGACAGCGACGACAGCGACGACAGCGACGACAGCGACCGAGGGGGATAAGCCACAGACGAGTGCGGGAGCGTCGAGTCGATGGGCGGCGCTGAGGGGGTACATCTCATCGACGATGGAGCAGAATCCCGCGTTTGCTGGGCAGTCATAATCGGCCGCCAAGCACGGGGATTGTGTTTCTCGTGTGAACAGGAACGTGTAATCCTCCAAGGGAAGAGACTTCGTGCAGACCATGATACCATGATTTAAATAAATAAAGGCAAATGCGCAGAAAGTGCTTGCAGATCGGGCTCTGGAGTTTTGGGCGTTTGTATTTTAGCATAGATGAATATACCGGGAATTATCAAATGGTTTAAACGCAGTAATATAGGACGGAAGAAAGCTATGCAAATGTATACTAATGGCAGAATGTCAGTATAAAAAACAAACATGAAGGACTTCGAAAAAAGAAACGCTGTCATGCTTCATCATGTGCTTGCGCGGACCCCCTCTTTCATGCTCTCTCGCACCTCTTCCAGACCAATTCGCAGATACCTATTTAACCCGGCATGGCCCATATCCACCGAAAAACAACGACCAAATTCTATCTTGCACTCTGTAACATATTTCGCGTTCAGGAATCATTACAGCACGAGCGATTTCAGACTAATATATTGCAGTCTCGCCCCAGAGAAGCCAATACGCTCTCGAAATTGAAAACGCAGCGGTGACATGTATAAAGGTGGCGCTAGGGAAAGTAGGGAGATTGAAAGGCAAACCCGCCTCCGTGCGGTAGCCTGCCATAGGTTTGCAGCGGTGGAGGCGAAACTTGGGCTGCGTAGGGCTGCGCGGTGTAGCTTTGCGCAAACGTGGGAGGCCCATGATGATGAGACCCGAAATGATTTCTATAACTGGAAGTGTAACTAGTATGATAGCCTGTGCTGTAATACAGCTGATTCGCCTGCATTGGTGGGGCAAATTGCTGTTCCATAAGCCAGATCGGCATGATGAAAGCATCGGTTGCGTGTGGTGAGTACGGTGGGTGAGATACAGGCGCCTGTACGGAGGCGCGGCCTGGCTCAGATGTGCGGTTTGGGAGCCATGCCTCGCCGTGCCGGGAGTGGGACATGTGATCGTCCGGGCTAGACTCCCTACGTCGAGACCTGTACTTGTCCTCATATGCAGCATCAAATCGAGANCTCGTCGTTTCTGTCCCGCGTCGCCGACTCGGGCGTCGCCAAGAACAAAAAGGCGAAGCGCACGGGCCGCGGCCGCAGCAAGAAGCTCGCCACGACGCTCGACGGCCTGGCGGACGCGCTGCCGGACCTGGAAGACGGCGAGGGGGGCGCGGAGGCGCTGCAGGGCAAAATCAGGCACAAGAGCATCAAGAGCAAGAAGGGGGCCCTGAAGCGAAAGGAACTGGTCGTCAAGGGCGAGATGGAGCGGTTCGGCAACAGCATGGCGCAGCTCGCGGGCATGCACGCGGGAAACAGCGCGGCGACGACAGCGACGACAGCGACGACAGCGACGACAGCGACCGAGGGGGATAAGCCACAGACGAGTGCGGGAGCGTCGAGTCGATGGGCGGCGCTGAGGGGGTACATCTCATCGACGATGGAGCAGAATCCCGCGTTTGCTGGGCAGTCATAATCGGCCGCCAAGCACGGGGATTGTGTTTCTCGTGTGAACAGGAACGTGTAATCCTCCAAGGGAAGAGACTTCGTGCAGACCATGATACCATGATTTAAATAAATAAAGGCAAATGCGCAGAAAGTGCTTGCAGATCGGGCTCTGGAGTTTTGGGCGTTTGTATTTTAGCATAGATGAATATACCGGGAATTATCAAATGGTTTAAACGCAGTAATATAGGACGGAAGAAAGCTATGCAAATGTATACTAATGGCAGAATGTCAGTATAAAAAACAAACATGAAGGACTTCGAAAAAAGAAACGCTGTCATGCTTCATCATGTGCTTGCGCGGACCCCCTCTTTCATGCTCTCTCGCACCTCTTCCAGACCAATTCGCAGATACCTATTTAACCCGGCATGGCCCATATCCACCGAAAAACAACGACCAAATTCTATCTTGCACTCTGTAACATATTTCGCGTTCAGGAATCATTACAGCACGAGCGATTTCAGACTAATATATTGCAGTCTCGCCCCAGAGAAGCCAATACGCTCTCGAAATTGAAAACGCAGCGGTGACATGTATAAAGGTGGCGCTAGGGAAAGTAGGGAGATTGAAAGGCAAACCCGCCTCCGTGCGGTAGCCTGCCATAGGTTTGCAGCGGTGGAGGCGAAACTTGGGCTGCGTAGGGCTGCGCGGTGTAGCTTTGCGCAAACGTGGGAGGCCCATGATGATGAGACCCGAAATGATTTCTATAACTGGAAGTGTAACTAGTATGATAGCCTGTGCTGTAATACAGCTGATTCGCCTGCATTGGTGGGGCAAATTGCTGTTCCATAAGCCAGATCGGCATGATGAAAGCATCGGTTGCGTGTGGTGAGTACGGTGGGTGAGATACAGGCGCCTGTACGGAGGCGCGGCCTGGCTCAGATGTGCGGTTTGGGAGCCATGCCTCGCCGTGCCGGGAGTGGGACATGTGATCGTCCGGGCTAGACTCCCTACGTCGAGACCTGTACTTGTCCTCATATGCAGCATCAAATCGAGACTCGGATATGTCGGGGCGCGAAATGGGATACTCTCCAAGACCGCGTCTGTCGGAACCAAGTTCAGAGAACCGAGGGCTGGGCGTTTGAGAGCGAGTCCCAGTGGAGGCTTGAGATGTGCCGTCATCACGCGAGAGGAGTGAGTCGCGCGAGCTCCTGGATTCATGTGAAATCGTCGACTGGTCTGAAGTGGCGGAATGGCGCTTGTTTGTGCTGGAGTGTAAAAAGGCTGCTGCTGCTGCATGGTCGAATTCGCTATCCCTGTGGCCCATGTGTGCCTCCTGAATGAGCTGGTCTGAAGTGGCGGAATGGTGTTTGTTTGTGCCGGGGTGTGAAAAGGCTGCTGCCGCTGCATGGTCGAGTTCGGTATCCTCGTAGGCATTGTGTGTCACCTGAATGAGCTGGCCTGAAGTGGCGGAATAGCCTGTGTCTTTGGTAGCGTGTGAAAAGGCTGATGCTGCAGAATGGTCGAATTCGGTATCCTCGTGGCCCTTGTACGCATCCAGAACGAGCTCGTCAAATTGATCAAGTCGGCCCCAGCCCAACGGACTCTACTCGATGCGCGGGGGCGTCTTGTCTGTGAATGGACTGGAGCTTCGTCTGGCGGGGTTAGTGCTGCTTTTCATGTCTGTGTATATGGGTTTCCTAATGTGTTATGCAAGACTTACGACCGACGACGCTCCGCTTCTTTGCGCAGATTGTCAATGATACGAAGCATCTCCTTGCGACCACCGTGGCTGTCAACCATCTTGCCTGCCATGCTCATCGATACCATTTCTCGGGCGTTGGCGCTGAGCAAACGCTTGACAAGCAGATGGCGCATCAGAAGACAAACGAAGACGCCGCAGTCGCTTCCGTTTTCCTGTTGGGGGCTGTCCTCAAGGTTCACGAAGCGTAGTGGCCGGCCGAGGACCTGGCCCAGCTTGCGAGTGGTGAGGTTACCCTCGGAGTAATTGGCGCCGCCGAGGGAGTCGTAGTGAAAGGCTACGCCGTCAAGGACAGAGACGAGAAGTAGGGACCAGTGGGAGCCGCCCTCGGCATCGCCGACGTTGTGGTTGTCGTTGATGGGGAGAAAGATGTGACTCGCCTTGGAGAGGTTGGGCAGGGTGTTGTTGACGTGTCGCAGGTCGGTGGTGCGCATGAGTAAAAAGGCCATGCTGGGGCGGAGGAGGCAGATGCGGGCTTGCGGGTATCGGGGGAGGGTCTCGCGCTCGAGGTATTCCTGCCAGAAGGTGATGACGTTGTCGGGGAGCCAGTCGTTCTTAAGCGCTTTGACGTCGCCAACGGTCAGGCTGGCATCGTAGTAGCTGAGGTAGGGCTTGTCGGATGTGGAGAGCTGGTGGGTGGCCATGTTAGCGCACATCCGGGGGGGAGACGAACAGAAGGGTTCAAGAAGAAAATACGTACGGATTCACCAAGGCGAGCGATCCGCTGGCGGAGAGGCATGCTGCTCCGAAACTTGCGCTTGTTGCGCCTTAGCTTGCGCGAGCGGTCGAGAATAGACACTGTGGGCAGCGGGGGGAGACGAGGAACCACCGGGATGGAGCGTCTCGAGCGGGCTAGGGAAGAGAAGGAGATATCTCGAGGGCGAGATTCGAAGTAGTGAGGGAGGATGAGGAAAAAGGGGATGTAGGTAGTCGGTGCTGACGTCGGAGAGGGAAGTGTGGGATGGGAAATCGAAAGTCGGCAACAGCAGAGATCTCTATCTGATGGGGAAAAAAAAGGAAAAGCGGGGCTTTTGTTTCTCGCACGCTGCAGACGTGGCGCCGTTTGCTGGTGGCTTTAGCGTCAAGTCCCCCGTAACTTACAAGGCAAGGTACTAAAGTAGGTACACCTAGGTAGGTAGGTAGGGCCTGGGGGATCACGTTTGCAGGTCTCATGGGAAGAGGGAAAAAAGATGCCCATGTCCGACTGGGAGCCGTGGTGTTACAAAGGAATGCAGCATACCGCAGAAGTCTTGGCCTTGTCCCCCGCGCCAGCCTGCGACACCGATCCCGTGGACAATGGGCGAGGGGCGGACAAGTTTGCGGGTATGTAACTACGTGTAAGAGGGCGTCGTGGCTGAGCTGGGCGAAGTACATACGTAAGTGGCCAAGGTATGCTGGCAAGGCAAACAGGGCGCCGGTCGGCGGAGCATTCGGGATACCGACTTGGCTTAGCCTAGATGACTGATTCACACCACATTTCGCGATTTTGTGTCTGTAGCCACGTTGGCTGGAAATTGAGGCAGCCAAGTAAATACAGAGCCCAGAGTTTTGTGCATGCGGGACCGGTACAAGAGTTGGCAGTATATAGCGTCCCGTGTTTTGTGTGTGCGGTACAGCTTACCAGTGCAATACTGGTACAGGTACCTACCTTGCAGCCTCCCGCAGTGACCCTGTGGTCCCCTCCGGTTGGGCGAATAAGCGCCAGGCCACTCACTATTAAACAGATAAGGAATAATTAGCAAGGCCGCAGTGTAAAGTGCCCTGACAGAGATTATGTACGTTCTACACCTGCCAGATAACAAGCCGCACAGAATTGATGTCACCTCACTGTAGGTAGGTGTTTACTTGTGCAACAGCGGCTTCCCCGCTGTATCTGGACTGTGGCCTGTTCCAGCGTCTATCGACGTCATCGGTCCGCCCGACGGCACGCCCTACGGCACCTGGTAGCCAGGCCGGCTTCGCCCGCCGAAACCTTGCTTGGTGTCTGGCACCAATGCACCTTGACATGAGGCACTGAGTATTGAGTCTCCTCCATGACGGGATCTTGTGGCTGCACATTGCATTTTCTTGTGGCACAGTCGCACTAATCGCTCTCCACTAAATCGACAGTCGTCCACATTACAAGAAGATATCCATCAGAAACACTACCATGGCTAACTACTCACTCTGTCCCAACATATTGCTAAAAATATATTGATGCTACGTGCAGTACAGGCGCCACCGAAAGTGCGACGTTGAGTAATAAATGTCTGCTACAGCTGCGGTACTACTTCTTCCCGGAAGAGAAACTGGCCGTAATATATGCTTCAATAGTAGTCAGCTGGCTGTCGCTCCCTTTCAGACCCTTTGCTTCAGCAGCGATCGCTTTCAAGTCCCTAGCTGATTCATCATTGTTCTTCTCCGCATAATAGAGCCCCCCAGTTGTGTCGATGTAGCCAACCATGGATTTGACAATTTCCAGCATATCGTCGCCGTACGTCTCGATGGACTTCCAGTCGGTAGCAATATACCGGGTTTTGCTCCCAGTAACTAAAAAGTATTGCCATGTCAGCAACCTCGCCTTGGCGGACCAAGAACTTGTAACACGCTTTTGCACACACCTTGATGAAAGGCATCAACCAGATCCTTCATGGTCGTTGCTTGGCTATAAGCCTGAATGAAACGGCCCGAGTATTGTTCAGGAGCAAGGAACGCTCCGTGCACAATGTCTCCATAGTCCCGAGAAACATCAATCAAAGGTACTGCGCCATTGGCCATGGGCGGAAACTTGAGGCTTAGAAAATGTTCCGCATCTTCCTTGATGGGGAATCCGCCAAACTGTCCGCCGTCTTCTTCCGGCCCAACCAGCTCACCTCCGAAGAAACTACTCATATACCAACCGGGTGACACGAAAATGACGTGTTCGAACCCTTTCGTCTTGATGTAGTTGGCGATCCAAGCCTTGTCTATGACGATGCGTGTCAGCTTTGTATCAGGCGGCAGTCAACAAGAGTAGAGGCAACGAACCATCGAAATCAGAGTTCTTGATGGCACCCTTCGTCGCATCTGACACAGATGGGAGTGCGCTGTACACAATGGTTCGCACTCCAGCCGCAGACGCCGCATCTACTATGATTCTGCCAATCTCAGGCTCTTTGGCGTCTCCTGACTGTAATGGGGTTAATCGTTAGTGGCATGTTGTAGAAAAAAGGATCTGCACTGGATCGTGGCTGGACTGGACTTACAGCCATCAAGGGATGAGTGTTCAGAAACACACCCCAACTCCCCTCCATCACATCCACTAGGGCTTGATGCCTCAAACCGTGCAGCTCAACCATGTCTCCGCCAAGTGCAGTGAGGGCTTTTGCGCGTTCGGACTCGGTATCTCGAGTGGTACCTCGCACCTGAAATTGTTGTCTTGCGTTGGCGAGAAGGGACTTCATCACACTATTGCCTTGTGCACCGGTTGCACCAAGAACGGTGATCTTCTTGGCAGGTGTCATTGTGATGAAGAATTGGTTCACAGTAAAGTCTGGTTGGTACTGGTTGGATGTAGGCCTTGTCTGAGTCCTGACAGGAGTGTGCAAAGCCGCATATATACATCATCAAAACAAAAGAACAGTACCGGCTACAGAGCGGCATTGGAGTCGATTACAAATAATCAGGAGTGTTTGATTACAAATTTGCACAAGGCCGGCTCGAAATCGAGGCTTGAATAGCCCATATCCTACTGAACAGCCAGTCTTGGCGAAGAAACCTCGACATGTCGTGCGGGGCCATTGATGTTAATAATGTCGGACTTGCGCACTTTGGCCTTGGCGAATTGTGTTCCAAAAGCCACGAGTATTGGTAGGGTGCTGCTCAACAGCGGACAGACAGTGGGGTTCAAAGTCCGCAACTTCGATTTAACGAAAGTGGTGGAGTAACACATTCTGTTAAACTCGGGACCCGAGAACCCGAAAGGCACCATTTGGAGATCGCGGAGATTATGTTAGATAGTGCCAGATGGCGGATCACCACTAGGGAGAACTGAGCATAGCGGGGTCTTTAGAAGCGGCTTCAGGTAAGTGAGGCTAGGAATACTCTCGCTGTGTTATAATTGTCATATGTATAGATGGGAATAGAATCACGTCTAGTCAATTATGAGAAATATATAAGTTATACCATTTTCTGAAACTTTTATTGCGTGAGTGCTAGACTCGATATATTACAAGCCGATTTTATTACTGTCTAACAGCATACATTTTCATGAGTTTGATCCAATAAATCGCCTTTTTCTAAGCTCAGGAAAATATTCCCTGTATTTCATTTGTACCAGGACTGTGGTCATTTTTCTTCCATACGTCCACGCCAAGAAGCTCTTGGTTAGGCGACGCTATGGCGGTCTTCGGTGACACTACCTCCGTCCTCCGTGGGTTCTGTACGGATTTCAGCTGCCGAGCTCCGCGGACTTTTATCTCAAGCTCTCCTAGGTCCGCAAAGATATCACATCTTCTCCATGCGCTACGTAGCCATTGCATCTTGTCATTTAAAATACCGGCACGCGCGCACAGCGACAACCCATGCCCTCCGATACAACATCTTCTCAGCCACGTCCTGCGGGCTATGGCAGAGCATGCAGCAATTGTTTCCAAGCCAAGTGCAAATGCATTGTGGTCTCTGCGGATGGTCCATGTGAGCGGTGCGGTCGGCTAGGAAAAGAATGTCAGCCAATCCGTCGTGCCCAAAGGGGCATGGCTGCAAGGCTCACAGTCTCCAGGACAGCGGAGCTGGAACAGCAGCTGGCGAGCCTTGAGGCCTTGCTCCAGATCACGCAAGAGGCGGACTCGCAGCAAGGGCAACAAGGCAACAGGGGCGCATCGCCGTTTCGGCCGACTTCTTCGAGTACGATGGAAGAGAATGGCTTCTCCGACAATCTGCCAATGCGGGGAAACGGACGGGTCGAAATGAATCCAGAAGAAGACCCGAGATGCATAGCAAAGTGCAGCTCTCGGATCCCTCTGCTGCCGATTGGGAGAGAAGCCGAGGACCTACTAACAAAATTCCGTGCTTGGCTACCAAATTTCCCATTCATGCATCTCCCCGCGTCTACAACAGCCGCTACCCTGTGCGAAGAGCAGCCGTTCTTGTGGCTTTGCATCACAACGCTAACTTGCATGTCAAACTCGCAACATCGACATCTGCGGGATTTGGTACGTCGTGAATTATCAGAGAGAATTATAATCAACCATGAGCGAAGCATTGACCTCCTGCTGGGCCTGATCGCTTACCTGGGCTGGTACGCAATTTAGCAGCACTGATGGCCCCCTTCTAACCTCGTAAATAGGTCATGTCTTAATATCAGGCCAGAGTTTAAGCCATTCATTGTGTTATATACACACTTGGCATCGTTGATGGCAAACGAGCTAGGTTTGTTACGGCCCGATAACGACGAGCACTTTACGTCAATGAGATGGAAGACTTGGGACCCTAGTCAATATGTGCCAACGATACCGACCATGCAGGGTATAAAGGCAGCATTGGCTACATGGTTCTTGACCTCCCTGTGAGTCTCGCGGCGGCGCAAAAATGACTACTAATGGCTAATCTGCGCAGCGGCAATTCTTTTACCACTCGAATAGATACAATTCCATGGTCTCCCTACCTCGACGAATGTCTCGAGTCCATCAAACACTCGTGCGACCAAGCAGGAGGCGACGTACTCATTATCCTCATCAAGGTACAAAGAATCATAGACGAAGCGAACCAGTATCTACGGGCGGGCATGGCGTGTGGCCGCAGACGTGATGGCAAGCCATCAAGCTCTCTACACCAAGTTGACTTGCTTCAACGACTTGAATCCATTCGTGGTGACATTGAAAAGCAAAGATTAACGAACAGTATGTTGAAGGACTCGCGCTTGGGCTGCAACAGCTGAAGATAACGCTCAATTTACAGATCTCCTTGAGCTGCAAATCAGCGCAGCAGAGGTTCATATTCAAGCCATTGGCGCATTGCACGTGGAAGAAATATCCACCCTTCAAAGTGTCGAGCCCATGTGGTCCTGTGTAACTCACATCAAGACATTTTACGACACATTCTTTACCATTTCCGCCGTGGATTTTCCCGCTTTGCCTTTCTACGTCCATTTTGTCCAGGCCAGTGTCCAGCTGATCTTGTACCGCCTCACACTGACCAACCAGCGCGTCTGGCAGATTGAGGTGATCCGAAAAGAAGTCGATATACTGGTGCTGGATCGTTCGATTGGGCTGTTGAGTGAGGTCTCCGAGTTGTACATCATGACAGATGAGGACCTGTACGGCAATGTATTTCGTAGTGGAGCAAGGTACTTGCATAATCTTCGGCTTGCGTGGAAGTCGACATTGAAGAAGCAAAGTGTTGGACATTCGATGCAGGGTTCTGGGCAGGGTATGGGTCTTGGGCCGTCGAACGCCACCGATGTAGCTCACGCACTGATGTTTCCTGGAAAAATGAGTCTTCAGCTATCTGACATGTCATGGATAGCGGAGATACTTGGTCTTTGGCAGATGTAGCGATGTAAAACGTCATGTTGGCCTGGTTCGTGTGGAGGCTTAAATACTCGCCTTTGGCAGTTTCGGGGTAGGCGTTCGATCGGCTGCTACTTCAAGGTACTAGACCACAGCAATAATGAAGAAGTCTTTATGTTTGTGTTTATAAGCATGCAAAGATGAGCTTGCGAGAAGTCAGTTTTGGCACTTAGCTTTCTGCCTCTCATTACCTGTCATTGAGTGAGTCGGGTTGGGTACTGCCTTTGGTACACGACAAAAGCAGAGGTGAATGGCTTCGCAACGCAACGAAAAATGGACATTATAAAATAGCAGCAATATATGCGGATAAGCACGGTTATAAGTCTTGAAATATTGTACTTGTGTACTGTTAGGTCATGTTGCCTTTCAGAGCGCACTCGGGGTGCAATCCGGGTCCGTAGCGCCCCGGAGCGGAGTTCGTGCCACCGACGCCGACAATCATAGCCGGAACCGAAATTAGTATTACCAGATAGGCGCAAAACTGTACCAGGATCATTGACTCTCAGAGTGATAAAAGAATGTCTATGCATGCGATTTGTGGACTTGAATTCCGACTTCCGTCTCCTGGAGCAACAACAGGCCGGTCTTCTCCGTGTTACTCATGGAAGTGGTTGTATGAGTTGGTCGTCCCGCCGAGAATCCCCATTCTCCCCCTTTTTAAATTGAACTCACTTGGATTCTGTTCTTCTTCCCATCATCACTTTCATCGTCCCTCTCTGCCCCGATATTACCACATCCACGCCGACACGTCTGCGCCTGTTTCAGCTGCCACGCTGAGTCGAAAGGGGGAGCGACAGCGACAGTCTTTGCACGTACTTCAAGGCCTCGTTTTCGACGCATTTTCCTTCCGGTTGGCAAACAACTTCAAAAGTTGAAAGCACCATGGAATCCATATCGAAGAACTCTGCCCTTGAGAGCGCGCATTCTGAAAAGAATACCAAGAATGGCCGACGGTCGATGGTAGAAGCACTCCCATACTGGAGACTGGTTATCGACAAGGCCGGTATAACACCTGCTGTAGCCAACTTCAAGTACGCCGGTTCCGGCACAGATGGAGACCCTTACCTAGTGCAATGGATTCCCAACGACCCCCGCGATCCGATGAACTTTAGCACCTGGAAGAAGTGGCTGATCACCGGCACCGCTGCCATCGCTACTCTAGCTGTGACCCTTGTGTCTTCAGCATACTCGAGCGGCATCGTCCAAATCATCCAAGAGTTCCACGTTGACCAGGAAATTGCCATCCTCGGTGTCTCCCTCTTCGTGCTGGGCTTCGCCATCGGTCCGCTTCTCTGGGCGCCCTTGAGCGAGCTTTTCGGCCGCCAGCTCCTCTTCATCTATACCTACGCCGCGCTAACTGCCTTCAACGCTGGTGCGTGCGCCTCGCGGAATATCGAAACGCTGCTCGTCCTGCGCTTCTTCGCTGGCGCCTTTGGTTCCTCTCCACTCACCAACGCCGGCGGCACCATTTCGGACATGTTTCCCGCCTCCCAAAGAGGCCTGGTCATGGCGGCGTTTTCCATGGCGCCGTTCCTGGGTCCCGTGCTGGGGCCCATCATTGGCGGCTTCTTGGGCATGTACGCGGGCTGGCACTGGGTGCTGGGCTTTCTAGCAGCTTTTTCGGGCGCGCTCTGGGTATTGGGCAGCGTGGTCATGCCGGAGACGTACGCGCCAGTAATTCTGCGCGCTCGAGCGACCGAGTTATCCAGAGCTACGGGAAAAGTGTATATGAGCAAGATGGACTGCAGGGGGGGTGGTACGACATTTGCGCAGTCGCTGAGTATTGCACTGTTGCGGCCATGGATGCTGCTTTTCACCGAACCCATCGTGCTGTTTCTGTCTATATATATGGCCATTGTATACGGTACTCTGTATATGCTTTTTGCTGCATTTCCGATCGTGTATCAGATCAATCGTGGCTGGAACCAGGGCATCGGCGGGCTCGCGTTTCTCGGTCTTTTGTTCGGTATGCTTGCTGCCCTCGGCGTCATCATCCCAGCAAATTACAGATACATCAGAATTCAGCGTCAGAACAACGGTATTGCTCCGCCTGAGGCTCGGCTTCCCCTCGCCATCGTCGGATCGATTGCTTTACCGATTGGCCTGTTTTGGTTCGCCTGGACTAACGGCAACGACATCCACTGGATCGTGAGCATTATGGCGGGCGCACCATTCGGATTTGGCATGATCCTCGTCTTTCTAGGTGGCATGAACTACCTCATCGATGCCTACACGCTCTATGCAGCCTCCGTCTTGGCGGCCAGCTCCGTTCTACGATCCTGTCTCGGCGCGGCCTTTCCGCTGTTCACAAGATATATGTATGACGCTCTTGGCATTCACTGGGCTTCCTCTATCCCTGCATTCCTCGCACTGGCTTGCCTTCCGTTCCCTCTGGTCTTTTATAAATATGGACACAGGATTCGTGCAAAAGGCAAATTTGCAGCCGAGTCGGCCGACTTCATGGCCAAGTTGAGAGAAGACATGTCGCGCGAGTCGCAGGCGAGTGGCGAGACAGAATAATGCCGCTCTAAGAAGGGAAAGTGGAACATGGACTAATTGTTCTAGACTGATTTCAACATGATCAGGCCATTTTTAGTGTGAGGGAAGTGAAAAGTGATGTCAACTACAGCTTACCTGAGCTATAGTTGTACTAAAAGTGGTTGTTCCTTTATTTCGATTAGACAAGAGTACAGTACTTGCGCAATTTGCGTCACACTTTGATGTATAAATGAAGATGCTTACTGGCTGAGAAGCACTGCGTGGAGATGGACAAGCGGGAGGCTGGAATCTTAAGTACATTACTAGAAGAAACCTAATACTGGCGTAGAAGTAGTGAATCTATCGGGACCCGAGAACCTTGGAGATTGCGGAGATTGTGCTAGTTAGTGCCAGATGGCGGATCACCGCTAGGGAGAACAGAGCGTGGCGGGGTTGTTAGAAACGGCTTTAGGTAAATGAAGCCAGCGGAGCTAGCCTGGTATACACTCTCGCTGCATTAAAATTGTTACTATATATGTATATTGATAGGAATATAAAACTATTCAGTTCATTATAAAAATATGTAAGTTATGTTATGTTCTGGAAGAGGCCATCCTTTCTCACACCGATGAATATTGAATGTACATGAGTACCTGCATACCACTAATATACCTAGAGTTTGTCGAGGTACTACTGATAGTTAGTCGAAAATTCCATGCGTAGGAGTTATAGATGTAAACGAACATTTTTTATGTCAATCTCAGGTGAGAGACCTTTCTCGTTGCGTCGCGCGAGTAGGAGCTTGCCGGCATCAGAAGTGTGGTCTAGGGGATCACCTTCGCCTGCGGCTTGCCAGCCTGCTTGCACAAGCTCAATAGACACATGTTGAGATAAACCTGTCTCTTGCTGAAGAAATGTCTCAAATTTGAGTCTAGCCTTGAGAGGCATGTAGGCTTGAACGATGGCAGTCCTCCAAAGTGTGGTTGAGTTCCCGCGTTGAGAGGAGTCATTGCAAAAGGTTCCTCCCATTTGGCTGATGGCGTTATGAATTTCGGTAACATGCTGTTCTGGCGTTTGTACGTGGACGAGGTATTTTGGCTCTACCAGTATTGGTTTCGCCAACAGCATAGACGCAAACGTCACACGTCTTGCCGTGGGAATGATCTGCCCCCCGCCACGATGGATAGCGTCACTGAACAAAGTCACATCCATTATATTGAGCCTCACACCACGCACTCGCTCACCGGTTAGTGGTCCTTCATCCAAAGCCCACTGAAATCCTGACACGAAGGAGTCTCGGATCTCATGCAGAAACATAACACGTTTAGTCTCGTCGACCACAATGTTAGGACCCGTGTTGTTAGGGCCGAATGTCCAGATCCTTTGGGCAACTTTCTCGTCCCAAGAAAAGTCTCGGTGAATCATGGCTGCTCGCGACTTGGGTTCTTGTAAGGTAGATATGATGCCTGCTTCGATCGCGGACGTAAAGTCTTCGTGGAGCGGCGCAGCTGAGACGAAGAACCGGTTGAACTTGTTCGGGCTCTTAGAGAGTGCTATCTTGCTTGATTCGGCAGTAACAGTCTCCTGATACAGTGGAAGTGGTCCCTCAATAATAGATAGACCTTCCTCAAAGCTCCTCAAAGTTCGTAGGCTAGCCTCAACTTGGCTGATATTTGGTCCGAAGATGGAGATTTGGCCGGCCGATGAAGTAGATGACTCAAACCGAAGGTCAGTCTTGCACAAAAAATTGATGCCAGCCACTAGACTAGGAAGCGTTGCTGGGATTTCGACTTCGACATTATATTGTACAGTAGGCCGAGGGTAGCACAGGTCCCGTATATTGTGCGTCCGTGGACTGGTCGAGACGGTCCCCGATCTTTGAATGAACCCATCGAGGCCGGAGAAAAATACCAAGTCCCCAGCCAAGGCCTCGGTGACTGGCTTGATGATGTTGCTTTTACCAGTAGATATTGTGAAGATGTCGCCAACGGGCTTGATATAAGATGCCGACCTTGCGCCATGTCGATGGCCAGGTCCATGAATGCGGACATGTTGACCAGCAGATAATTTGCCCGCGAAAATACGCCCGAAGAGGTATAATCCCTGTCTTGATGTTTTTGCCGGAATGAATTGAGTGGCATATATCAACAGTGAAGCCTCGGGGTCACATTGGATCATCCCATTCGCAGGATCATCTCCTACCGGGCCGCTATACAGACAACCTGTTCGGTACTTCTGTGCTTCAACGGGAGAGGGCATTTGGCGAATCACACTCCGTAGTATTCTCCCAATTGGCAGATACGCTCGCATTATGGTATTGAAGAGCTCTTGACCATGTTGCGGTCCCACCTCTTCTGGAAGTTTGACATTGAGTCTAGTGAGAATTGATGCCAGATGCTTCGGATCGGTAGTAGCAGCGAGGACCGCGGAGCGGATCTCAAAGATAGGCGCTAGGATGAACTGGTTGAAAGCACGTCGCAGGCTCTGGGTTCTTGGCTCATCTATCGACGTCCACTTGTGACTTGAAGCATCAAAGGTGAAATCTCCCTATGGTAACTTGGTGTTAGACTAAATAAAGTTCCGTTCGGTCCGCAAATTGGCTACTTGCACAGACAAGAAGGCAGCAGTGATTATGAAATTACATACCCATAAGTGCTTTTTGAACTCATCTTTCTCGGCAGCAAGTTCAGCAGCGTGCAGCTCAGCAAATCGAGTGATAGAGAATCCCCACTTCGCCGCAGTACTACCGAAAAGTACCGTGTCTTGTCGAGGATCGGCTTGAAGACTAACATCTGATGGCCGTCCAAGACAATCCTTGATGATAGCATTCGTTTCGTAGATCGTCCGGTAACAGGCGCGATACAGGTCCTCTGGCTGGAGGTCAGTTTGACTAAACAAAATCTCATCAAGCCTGTCCAAGAAAATGACTGGTTTGCAGGCTTCTCGTACTGCAGTTTGCACGGTGTTGGAGAAAATGGGAGATGATGTGTGTTCGTCTACGCCCAGGACCATCAGAATTGTGTCCGTGACTCGAATGGCAGCTGCTGCATTGGCGGAAGGTTGATGGTCTAAACAAGCAATGAGATTGACTGTTAGATGTCTAGTTGGGGATTGTTGGCTTTCCTTTTCTCTTTTAACTTCTGTGTGGTCATCTTGCGTTGATGCTAGAGGGAACGAGCAGAACGAATTCCCACGAAAGCCGGTGTCTAGCTCAACAGAGGCGTCTTCACTAAGGAGGTCCCGCAGCTTCGTGGAGGCAGTATCTTGAATGTCATATATTGCGCCAAATGTGCTCGAATGCGCACCAATCTCGGCCTGGTCAGCAAACCCTCGGATCTCGTCTCTCAACGCCTCAACCGTCAGCTCCACTCCGCGATGTCCTGAGAGGCTGACGATGGAGACATTGCGAATATGCGCTGAATCAGGAGATTGGACTGCCATTATGCACCTGAAAAAATCTGGTGCAGTCCATAGCGTTATTTCTGTCAGTATAAAACAAGGTTCTTCGCCCAACTACTACTTACTACAGAGATGCGGGGTGTTCAATTTTGGCAGCCGAGTGTAAGAATGATGACGAAAGAGGTACAATTCACGCGACACGCATTTTCCTAACGACTTCTAGTTAGCGTAGTCTTTCCAAGTAGGAGGAACCAAGCATTTCGGGAATGCTAGAAGGAGGCTTGAGGGTACCTAAGCCCTATAGCCTGGTAGTGGCGCCTGCGAATTCATCTAACTCTACATTCCTCTATGGTCCTATTCCAGCTGTATTGTAGTTTGCGTGGACGGATAAAATTGGGAATTTAATTGCGTTTTAGCACAGCAAACCAGTCACGAAAGAAGCATTGCATTCTTTCTCATCATATCTATTGTACTAAAATCATGTTTGTTGCTACCAGCCCTACTCCACTAAGATCAACACAGTACAGGCTACCTGTATCGCTGGAATAAACCCAGCGCTAGGGTAGATGCAGTAGCGAATTTAGAAATGTACTGCCTCAATTGTCTCCCTTCGCAGGACTTCGGCGTCTATGTGAAGCAAAAAACCTTGGCAGATCTGTTTCTGGAGAGCCCGTCCAGCAACATACCTATAGTTTGCTGGGGTGCCGTAGAGCCTGCGCATCTTTTCAGTTGAAAATGTCCATTGAGAACCTGCAACATGTTAGCTAGGACTCCATCTACATGGAAGGAGCCTGGAAAATTACTTACCCCAGTACCAGTTTGGTCGACCTTTCGGCGTTGCAGCCACAAAGGTGGACAAGGGCGCATCGCTGTGCATAGTTCTGACGCCGCCGACCGCATTACCATGCTCATCTCGCACAATATCGTCACTATGGCCGACGGTGCTAATGGTTGAGCCCGGGGGCGGGCAAATACTAACGTCTTGAGTCCATTTCTCCATCGCCTCGAAAACAGCATGGTAGATGAAGGAATTCGAAAAAGTACTCCAGTCTGCGCCACGGAGATCAGCGACAGACCATCTCTTCAGCTCAGCAGGCGAAGCCCATCGCGATTCACGGTGTGCCATGCATGCCACCTCATAGAGACGGAACGAGTCACTGTCAGGACGTCGATGGGCGGTGCCAAGCATTTGGCCACCAATACCGCAAGGTAGTCTGACGGTTTGAAATTCAGCCTCGCCCAAAAGTTCAATGATCTTTGCTCCAGGCATGTCCGGCAAGGCTTCTCCGCCAGATTGGCAAGCGATGAAGCCCTCAAAAGGCAGCGAACCGTCTGGAAGTCGCAAATGGGGCGAATGCGTAATGAAGCGTCGCGTTACGCCGCCCGTTTGTGACAGTCCACTAAGAACGACACGTTTCGCTAGCAGACCCAAATCTCCAGAGCGAAGTGCGTGTGAAGCAGCAGTAAGAATCTCTGGAGACTGCAAGGTTGCTGGCCACCATTTTGCCTTGAAACTCATGTACGCTTCTGATAGAGCTTCCTTTGTCACGTCCGTAACGAAAGGTATGTTGGCAGCAAATTCGTCCGAGGTTGGGCCCGGGATAAAGCGAATGTCTTTGTACCTCTTAGGATCGACGTTCTTGATCTTTCCAACAGCCGAGGTGGCCTGTGAGTCTACCTCGAGCCATGCATGACCTTGATGAACTTCGTTAGTACGGCTCAAAGTGGAATTGTCTGAATTGTTTGACATTACCGTTGCGCATTAACCATCGGCTTGTATGTCGCCAGATACTTGTTCCACCCCACAGATGCGACGGCTCTACAACAACGAATCCAGTGAAGCGAGAAGCATCCTCAGGACATCGAAGTAGCAACCGAGTGCAATACGGCTCCCCGTATGCCACACCACTTATCAAATACTCCCTACTAATGTATTCATATTCTGGGAGCAAGTCCACGTGGTATGGCTCCAGGATCACCGATTGGGAACTCTCCGTCTCTGGAAGCGGAACGATTGTGGGTGTAAAGACGCGGGCAACGGCATTGGTCTTGCTCACCGTCATCCTGACGAAAGTATCTTGACTTTGTGTAATTAAATGTGCGAGCAATTTTTTAAGATGACAGACAAGGTCCAATGCTTTATACATACGACTTTTCTGCCTGTAATGTGCCTGACTTACACAGTCGTTAGCCGACAGGGTCACATGACCTGTGAGCCGACACAGTCGGTTCGACTATGTCGGTAGCCACATGGCTTGCTCCGTCCCCAGATTCTACCCCAGCTTAAATCAAGATAAGGAATTCTATAAAAGAATATGAATCTCGCCATGAATTTGCGCAAGAGGATTTCGAATACTCTATGAATGATCATTCGTTTTTTTGCTTAGTGTTTCACGCACCCAAGCTAGCAATTCAGGACCAATTTGACAAGAGAAGATATGGCAAACATCGAGGCGACTCAACACAAAAAAAACGCCATGGATTCTCTTGCTGACGGCAAGCGCAACAGTGTTGAGACAACGGAGTGTCTCGAGGTTGGGAAAAAGTCCAGTCAAGACGAGGATATGAAAGTCTATGGGCATGCGGAGCGCCTCACTTACACCGAGGAAGAGCACAAACAAGTGCTCAGAAAAATTGACTGGATCCTGCTGCCTCTGCTGGCCGCCTGCTACATGTTCTCGGTTAGTACTGGACCCCTTCTAGGCTGAATCTTGAGTATTAACCTCTGATATAGTTTCTCGACAAAACACTTCTGAACTATGGCTCCATCTTCGGTCTTACTAAGGACCTGCATCTAAAAGGGCGCAACTACAGCTGGCTGGGAAGGTGAATCATTATAAATCTATCAAAAGGGTTTATGCTGACATATTGGTTTAGCATATTTTACATTGGCTACATGCTTGGCGTTATGACGTGGGCAAAGCTTGTGCAGCGCTGGCCCCAGCATGCCGGAAAGTTCATCAGTGGTGCTGTGCTCGCATGGTCCACAATCATCCTTCTCACTCGTAAGGTCGCAGCCGTTTGGCTCTGGTGAAAATGTTTAGTAACATCATATTTTAGCGTTATGTTTCAACTTTGCGGGCATTGCGACAGCTCGCTTCTTTCTTGGGCTCGTGGAGAGTATCATCGGCCCCGTTTTCGTAATTGTCACCAGCAACTGGTGGACTCGACAGGAGCAAGCCTTTCGAACTGCATTCTGGCTGAGCGGGACTCCGGTTGGCAACTTTATCGGAGGTCTTCTAACATTCGGACTTGGAAAGGGCAAGTCGCACCGCACTACTCAATCAGGGACTACGACTAACGATACGATACTAGTTCATGGTTCGATCGCCACGTGGAAAATATTCTTCCTTTTCTTTGGGTCCTTGAGCTTCGCATTTGCGTTCATTCTACTTGTCCTGATGCCCGATAACCAGACAAATGCACGATGGCTCAATGAACGACAGAAAAAGATTGCTATTGAGAGGGTGAGACAAAATCGGACAGTGACAGCTGATGACCGATGGAAGTGGCATCAGTTCTGGGAGGCTTTGCGCGATCCTCAGACAATCTTGTTCTTTATCACTGCCGTGTAAGTAGGTGAATCGTGATCTTCAGCTACATACTGACTAAAATGACTAGAGGAAACACCATGCCTTCCACTTTCGCCAGTCAGGTAAGAATCCTCCGATGGTGTTGAAGTGTTAATCTGACACTGCCAAAGTTCTCCAGTCAGATCGTCGCCGGGTTTGGGTTCACTCCGATTCAGACGACACTCGTGTCCACTTGTCCGGCGGCCACTATCCAGTTCTTGTCCTTCATGATATTTTCCTGGCTTGCTTCAAAGTATAAAAATATCTCTTTGATCCTCTGTATTATTTGCTCCTTTCCGCCACTCATTGGGGCCTCTCTCCTTCATATACTACCCGTGCATAACCAAGCTGGAAGGCTGGCAGGATACTATCTCACTTACACGTATGTTTCCCTGCCCGAAATAAATACCCGAAGCTAACTTACTAAGTCACACGTTATCGTTCACTCTGAACACTGGCTTGATCGCCTCCAATTATGCTGGCAACACAAAGAAAACGACTGCTTCGGGAATCATCTTTGCTGGCTGGGCCGCTGGTCTGATCGCAGGACCTCGTAAGTAGGGACACATACCGCCCATGCAACTTGATACTTACACGGAGTAGAATTCTTCCTTAGTCGACAAGCACCGGTGTATGAACTGGCTTTTAGAATGCTGAGTAAGTGCGTGGGCGATCCATGTAGTAGCCATGGCTAACCTTGATGTCAGTGGGCTGCTATGCGCTGATGATCATCATTCCTCTTTTCCAGATTACGTGGTACAGATACGAAAATGCGCGTCGTGAACGCCTTGTACAGGAAGTGGGGGATTGCGATGGCACTGGCGAGCCAGAGTTCACAGACAAGTCGGATTTTGAGCAGTGGGAGACATTCAGATACATTATGTAAATGGTCAAGTTGATGATATCATCTCAATCTCTGTCGCTAGATTATGAACCTGCCAGTGACACGATCCATCATATCACGTATATCAGGTTGCCCTGGTTCCCTCAACATTGCTTCCAGAAGCTCTCGAGCCTTCTTCACATACACCCCCCACCTTTCCCCGGCTTTAAGCAATTGTAATATCCAATGGCGATGAATCGGGTCGCTAGTCATTAAACCAACCATGAAAATGGAAGAGGGTAGGATGGAGAAGGGTGATGTCGCGCGCGACGGGTCGTTGCTAATCTTCAACTGGCATTGCAAGACGAGTGAGATGGATCGCTCTAGATTGAACGATGGCAAGGGCTAGGTTCTGTTAGTCGTTGTAAGAAATATTTGACGATCCACTTACATAAACAGTGCAGAGGTATACCAGTGCAGAATGCAGAGCGGAAAAAACAATATTGTATCCGAATGCGACTGAGCTGAGCACCTCCTCCTCCGCCAGAACAACAGGGGTAGATATATCTATTCGTTTTGCCATCTGAGAGTTCCACTGCTCAATCTCATATTCGATGTCGTCGTAGAGGCTCTTCACCTCATTTGTACGTATCGGTGCCTCTGTCACAAATTCGTTCTCCAATTGCGCATGAAGCCTTGTGTCCAGCTCTGCCACTCTCATTCGGAGAATGTCCGCTCGAAGAAGGTTGAACAATGCCCCCTTGGATGCCGAGGCCGTAAAATCGCGGGTAAAAAGCGACGAGAAGGCCGGAATATCCTGGATGAGATGTACAAGTTGCCCACGTCCGATTCGGTGGTACGTAGCTCTGGCATCCAGAATCGCCAGACGTAATATAATACGTCTGGCCAATGACGGTTTTGTATCCATTGTAAACTCGTTCCTTTTGATGGACACAATATCCGCTGCAGCCGAGATCAAGCTGAGAAAAGTGTCTACGCTGCCGGCGACCATGTGAACTGTCTTGACGCGCACAAATAGTGCTGAGAGCAATCCATCAACTTCGAAATTTTCCGCACGTCGGAATGTTTCAAAGGAATCCCCGGCAAGCGCGACGAACGCTTTGGCCGGATCCGCATATGTCGCGTCTTCCATAGCTAAATGCGACGCAGAGAAGGCCAGAATGGCATGAAAAAGCGGCGGAAAATACAGAGACTTGGTAAAAGCTGATATGAAGAGATCATTGTCGTCCTTGGAATGATCATCAAGCTTGGCGTAGCCCTTCATGACATCCAAGTAGTGCTGGATGAGGCGGCGGTTATTTGGGTTCACGGATGAGTGTGAGTTATGCAAATCGAACATGTCGCTACTGTTGTTCATCTGCACGCTGGACAGAGCTTCGGCCGATGACGGCGTTGGCCAATCTGGCAATGGTGTGGAGGTGCTCAACTCTTGTAGCAAAGCGGTGTCCACGGCAGGCAACGGCACGAAATCAAGCCCCTCGCCAGCAGTATTCAAGTCGAAAGTTGCAGAAACCGATCCGAAATCATTGTCAAAGAGAAAATCACTGAAGAGGTCCAGTGCTTCATCCGGGGCTCGGCTGGCAGTCGAGGTTTCCGAATCAACCATGGGCGTCGGACGCGAGTAGTCTTGCTGTACCCCATGCTCTGATACCAAATGTGCCTGGAGCGGCTCATCGCGGTGGTCGTTTAATTCACCATGACGCCGCCCAACTGTTCGCCGCCGTTTAGGCGGTGGTTTATATTCTTCGCCCGCAACTGGGGCTTGCCATCTGCATTGGAAGCCCAGGCGTTGACAGTTTACACACTGTGACTCAGTGTTGATGCCACTGTCGGTAGCCTCAAGGCTCCTCTCACATCGAACCTTGCGCGTCTTGCATGTGTAGCAGCCTAATCTTACGAGGTTAGGGACGTTGCAGCTGGGTAACTATCCTCGGTGGAGAAGGGCACGTACCAGCACGCGACCGTTTTCTTGGAGTGACAGCGCCAGCTTCAGCCATCGAGAAGTGCGCCGCAGTTCTTCTGTCGCAGATAAGCAGGCTATCCAATATTCCCTAAGTGAGGGTATGAGGGAAACGGGTATTTCAAGCGGGAGACAGAGTGCTCTGTGATGTGTGTTGTCGCGTTCCAACCAAACCAGGTACGTCACCAGCGCGACACTGTGCTGTATGTAGGTACCTGGAGCCGCTCCAGCGCCCTTGTGGTGCCAGCCATCTTGCCCAGTACACGTGCCCAGCACCCACCTGTGGCTGATTTGCTACCAATTGACCTGCCATTTGACTCATTCGCTGGCTCCAAAGCTATCTACCGCATAGATTATTAAGTGGACGACTGAAGCGATACGATTTGGCTTGATTTAGAAGCAGGGAACAGATGCACTAGGCTGTAAGCTGTGGCCAAAGCTACAGGGCATTCATTGATGGCAGCGACACCACTACCACCACTGAAGCAAATTAGCTGGCGCTACGACGCAGCCTAGGTTAACATACTCTGTTTCATTGGAACAAATTGCTAACTGTACTATGGCCCTACATAATGTACCAAAGTTATAATAGCACACGAAGAATATCGCTACATCAAGCTGCTTTCAAGTAACAAAAATTCATATTCATAAAGTTCAAGTTCGCTGCAAGTATGCCGTTGCTGCCGGAACACATGCGCCCTTGCCTAAAATAGATCCTGCTAACAAATTTCGCACAATAGATTCATCTCCCAGTGCTGCTCAACCCCAATGGGTGACAGTTTCGTAGGACTTGTGCGGCACATTCACCACGCGCTTGGCGACAGAGCTGCGCTTGCTGATGGTCTGGTCGTCGTCATGGAGGTTGATGCAGCCGTCCACGTTTTGCTTGGAGCAGAGCGGCGTCAGGGTCTTCGAGCTCATGTCGCAGAAATAGCCGTCGCTGCCGATGAAGTCGGGTCCCCAGGATGTTTCGGATGAGCACAGTTCTTTGGTCGAGTGTTGAGTCACGTTCGACACGACCAGACGATCGTCCATCCACGCCTGACGAGGCTTCAGGGCGCGCTTGCCAGGTTTATCTATTGGAGGAAATCGTGTCAGCCCTTTTGCCTAAGCGGACAAAGATTCGCATGGTGATTGTGGTACATACCAGTGATGGGGCCGTTGTCGGCTCCCCATTTTGTAAAGTCACATCCCTTCTTCTTGTCGACCGTGTCCTTGACTTCTTTGCCGTAGGCGGTAGTCTTGAACTTCATAGCGGCACTGGGTTTTCCGTTGGTGTGGTCCTCATCTAGCCAAGTGCAGTGAGGGATGTAGTCTGGGCCGCCCTCCTTGATGGAGCCAGCACTCTCGGACTGGAGGTACCAATGCTGTCCGCATTGATAACCGACGTCGCCGGTCCAGGCCCCTCCCTCGGTTTCATCATGCATCTTGACCGTGATCCATGAGATGCAAACTGCGTCCTTAGCAGCCGAGACACCGACATACTCAGCACGAGTGCCGCCAGAGTCTTGGTCAATTGTAAAGTCGTGAATATCACCAGCTTTGATGTAGGCTCCGCCAGACTTGCCAAGATACTCGTTGTTGGTATCCCAGGCATAGGTAGCAGCGACATCTCCTTCCTATGGGTCGATTAGTATCTGCTTGGATAGATTTCAGAAGTTTGCAAAGCTCTCACAATTCCATGACTGTCGCCCTTGGTGCCAAGACCAAGCTTGACGCGAATTGCGGCACCGACGGGAGGGTCAGACGGGATGTTGTCTTTGGCAAACTGAATAATGCCTAGAACTCCGCTGACAGCACCGATACCGTCGATAAAAGCGCTCATTTTGATTTGCTTAAGATGTAAGTTTTTGGGATGAAATAGTTATGTTTCAAAAGAGAAGATGGGGAAGTAATGGTGGACTTGTGTGAGTGTGTGATGGAGGTTGATGTTCTGCAATTCCGGGCGATTCGCATTCCTTTTATAATTGTTCAAGTCAAAGTGACCCTCTTAATGTTTCAAACCCCATTCAATTTCTTACCTGCCTCACTTGTTCAAATGGAAGGATCATCTCAGGCTGACTGGCACTCGCACGGCCGTCTTTCTGCCAATTTTCAGAGCACGTCGTAGGCCAAGTGGTTGTTGCTCCAGGCGTTTTTTGGGAGATCGGCTCTTGGTCGTTTACTTAGAAACAACCACATTGGTCACACCATGACGTCAATATCACCCGTATTCCAGTGTTCGGAGTTTCCAAACAAAATATGGTGCTGACGGTGATGAGGCTAGCTTGTGATGATCAAGTAAGGAATACCGACAGGGGAGTCCGCACAGCCTTGTGTGTTTGCACCGCTGATGGCTACAGTGCGAGCGCACCTCAAGCAGACTTAAACGATAATGTGTCAGACTACCGAGTCTGTATGTCTTGAAGAGCCTTGCTTTAAACCGGCAGGCGCTGATCGGTAATCCCGGCGGCTACCCCATGGAGCGAAATGGGGCGCGATCGACATACAATGTGGCCACCGTTAAGCTTAACGCTAGTCTTTGTCTCCGAGGTCCGTACGAAAGCCAACAAGCAATAAAATCAGCTGTGCGATTAGGCTGTGTGGCTTCTTACTTTCATCATGTTGCTTGTAGATCATGACGCACTTGACTTTGGAGTTCGTACGCGCGCAAAGAAGGCACAACAAACGCAAGGTTGACACGAGGGGCTCGGGGCGAGCCAGTTTGAGTAATGAATAAAAATGCGACATCTACAAATAGAGCTCACTGCTCGATTCTTGAAGAAAAGACTCAAACCGTCGAGAAATATACGCATTCAGCTGCACCCAACGCACTTACTCAACAATTTAGACGCATTATTTTTACTTCATCTTCCACCGCTACAATGAAGGCCTTCACTCTTGTTTCTGTCGCCAGTCTGGTCGCTATCACGGTCATGGCTGCACCAGACCTCTCAGCAAGACAGAATGACATCAAAAAGTGCAAAGACGGTGTCCAAGGCCCGTCGGGCGGATACGACAAGCGTGAGAATGACCCATCGCCTCTCGACGCAGCGCAGCGAATGAAATGTGGCTAACTTTGTGATTTTCAGAGGCCGACTGCAAAGCGGACTGTTTTTTGAAAGAGAACGCCGACGGCGATGAAAAGGGCAATGCGTGCCTTGGCATCTGCATCAATGTCGGCCACCCTGCCCCTATCTTTACGTGCCGTGGTGAGTACTTGGACCGTCACTTTTTGTACCACAGCCAGGATTAGGCCTGGATACTAACGCGCTTCTCTAGGCAAATGGCCCAGTAGTTAAACGGCCTGTACTTGTTAAATAGTTAGCTGCCTAGTAACCTAGTCAATCCTTCAGAAATAGGACCACAATTTTGTTCTAAATTGATCAGTGACAGCACACTAGGTCTCTCCACAATAAGAAGCTTATCGGCCATTTCCAAAAGTAGAAGCAAACAGTGAGATGTCGTCACATTAGGATTTCAACGTAGCTTTTCTGGGCGCCCGCCTTCTGCCAGGGCACCTAAGGCATAATCTAGACGATCGCAGGGCTGAGGTGCTCCTCTGTTTGCGTGCACTTGTTAGGCTGTGAGCGCCTTGCTTGTGCATCCCTGGGCTAATGACGTCGTCGTGGCGCTCTGCTCATCCGCACCTAACACGGCAATCGCCATGACCATCATTCATTTGTGCGAGGGCCACCAACCTGCTGTCAGTGTCAGAAAGAACATAAAATGGCATGGGTGCCCCTCTGTCGCTAGTCTTGGGCTCAACGGTTTCAATTACTCTCTCACCCTCTCTCTCTCTCTCACAAGAAGAAAAAGAACAGAACCAGCTACCAACATCATGAAGCTAAACACTGTTGCGCCAGTCTTAGTGGCTGCTACCCTATCAGGGGCGGTCACTACCCCAGAAGCTGGGTAAGGTCTAATCGCGATTAAACCAGTCGGTTTTCTACTCTTCATGCGCCCGGCACTAACACGTCTCATGCTGCAGTCGCGGTAACCTCACAATTGCCTTGTTCGCGGACAGTCAGGGCGACTCGTGCAACGCCAATGACATTAGCAACGCAATCTCTCTGACCACAAGCTCGGTGCCTGTGGTTTACACCTGCTTCAATGTCAGCGACATCTTTTCGCAAAGCAATACCACGGGCTTTCAGAATTCCACATCCAAGATCTACGACAACCACGGTGACGTTCTGCAGCCCAATGGCGTCGCCTGGTTGCTTCAGAACCAGAATCTTTACGACGCCAAGGCCAACTACAGCCGCGTCTGGTATTCGCAGGCCAACACGTCAGAAATCAAAGAAGGCAAGGACGCGCCGTGGGTTTTCTACACGTACGCTTTCCCCAACTGTGAACAGCTTGGCGGGGGCCACCCTGAGAAGGGCGCCGACCCATGGTTCGAGACGAGCTGCCAGACGAAAAAGGACGGCCAGTGCAGGTCGACGCCGGGACCTATTGTCAGTTTCGCCATCAACAGGGCTGATTCATACAATAAAGGTCATGGGGGGTGTGAGACATGGGCCAAGCTCGGTGTGGCCCCTAGATTCGGGCAAGGTGTCGGTGCTACAGTTCTAGGTGTCGCCAGCATGACAGTGGTATGGCTTCTGGTTTAAGGCGATGCGAATTTCTTTTTTACCGTCTTGAAAAGACTGCAGATACCATTTAGTGTAGCGTTAGCCCATGAATTGCATTTCTTTTAGTATCAATTGTCATCTCTAGAATTTCTCATGAGATCAGGCTCTCTGTGAAAACCGACGTCACACGATCGACATGGCTCATTCCTAAACCAACCGCCAATCTTCTGAGGCGGGGCGCAGCCTGATCCAAAGCTTATGGCTTCCATATTTCATTTTGGAACAGTGCGATCAATCAGCAACACTCCCAAGAGCCCTAAATCTTCTCACCCAATTACGATGAAAGGGGGTCCCCGATGGCTGCGGCAGAGAAATATCCCAAATATCCCAAATATCCTAAATACTGTCAATGAAGCTGTTTATGGGAGAAAAACTTCTCTACCCTGGACAAAAGGGAACCGCCAGTACACGGAAAGAGCGCTCGCTGTAGCCTGCAGCAAATACCACACTGCAGTCACCATTGTTGATATGGAAGTGGCCGTTAATCGGTCAAATTGATTAAACGATTGGTATCTATCTATTTTAGAGTTTAATATAGTTTTCTCGATGAGATGCGCAGTCTTTTCTGTGGAATGGAAGCATGCTGTATATCTTGCCCCCCCACGTGGGTGCATCAGGGCAAATGCGGCTCTAATGCTCTAGCGTGCATTCATACAGGGTCGCATGGGCCGGTACAGGCTGACAGGGGTCGACGTGTGCTCGGTAGTTAGACTGTGCTTTCAGCCACTGACGATGACCCGGCAGTGGTTTGCGGTTCACGTCGCTCTCCGTATGGCCTCTCTTCTCTTTGTTAAAGCTTCTGGCAGGGCTCAGCCACTAATACAATTGATTTGAAGCCGGAGTAACAGTCTGATTAACTATCCAAAGCTATCAATTGTGTGATGTATAATTGCATGCGAAACGACAAATTCGGTATACTTAATAGGGAAGCTCATATAATCATGCGTTATGGCTTCATTGAGAGCTATACTAGCACTAGGTTAAAATTGTCGCTGCCACTGTGAGTTACTCGCGCACAGAGCCAGTTCCTCTCACAATCCAAGTCGCTCGCGGCCAAAGTAACAACCCCGCTTTCCCGACCGATCATTCTCCCGTTCAAGATGCCCTGACCGAGGTCCTCGACGAATGGATTAGTGCTTATTCTATAAAACCCACGGCTGAAATGACGATCGCAGAGACAGCAAGAGCTACCCCGCACAAACATCATCATCCCTCACGCAAAGCTCCAAGCCATCATGACTTCCTCAGTCGACAAGGTCGCAGACGGCGAGGAGAAGAAGTTTCGCTATGACTTCTCTGCGGCGGGTGGGTTCCCCCAGCCTCTGAAGTTTGATGACAAGCGCGAGGAGCGCGAGTACCTCAAGGGCCGCCTGACTGCCGCTTTCCGTATCTTTGCCAAGTACGGTCTCAACGAGGGCGTCGCTGGCCACATTACCCTTCGGGTAGGACGACCTGACCACCAGCACTCATAGAACCTGCCATCGTAACTGACAAGCATATATGCCGACAGGATCCCGTTGAGCCCGATACGTTCTGGGTGAACCCTCTCGGCGTCGCATGGCCGCTCATCAAGCGCTCCGATCTCGTACGCCTAGACGACACGGGCAAGGTCATTGACCACGGACCTAGCAAGCTCGTCAATCAGTCTGCGTTTCTCATTCACGCTGCTGGTAAGTATACTGAGTAGAAGGATACTTGTGAAGAAGTGTAAGATGGCTAGGAAAGACACTGACCATGGGAAAACAGTGCATCGTGCACGCCCGGATGTCATCTGCGCAGCGCACGCGCACTCCTTCTACGCCAGGACCTTTTCTGGCCTCGGCCTACCGTTGGCCTTTATCTCTCAAGACGCCTGTACCTTTTACAACGATATCGCGCTGTACGACCAGTTCGACGGCATCGTGCTGGGCGGCACCGAGGGCAATGTCATCGCCGAAGCCCTTGGTGACAAAAAAGCCGCCATCCTGCGCAACCATGGTCTGTTGACTGCCGGCGCGTCAATTGAGGCCGCCGTCTACTGGTTTGTCACTCTTGAGAGCCTCTGCCAGTCGCAGCTCGTTGCCATGGCTGCTTGTGCCCACCCGGGCACCACGCTCAAGGAAGTCGGCCACGCGGAGGCCCAAGAGACGTTCGAGACGCTCGGCCAGCACGCCACCGCCTGGTTCTCCGCCAAGCCCTTGTTCGACCTGATTGCCCACGAAACGAAGGAGGATTACCTGGGATAGGACCGGGCTCAGTGTATGAGCGATAATCAATATTGAATTCAGCTAGTCATCGTCTGTAGAACCTCACAAAATATGCTCCAATTCGTTTTAGTATGCTTTGGGCTATTTGTTAATGGCCTCGACCTGACTGATTGGCGCCCGCTTCGCATGAGCCCGCCGCTAGGCCCATGCATGACTCCGCGTGGAATTGACAGCAGGACACGGCTGAAAACAATTGTCAATTGTGGACTGATCGAATATTTGTGGCTGAGGAGGCTGGCCACGTTGTGCAAAATCTCTCCGAGAAGGAGCTTCACCGCTGTCGACGCATTCGTAGTTACGAAAGGCCACTGCACGCCAGCCCTCTTTTTTTCAACATATTCTAGTCCGTGAGGACGCGGTTGCACTGCTAACCACCTCCTTGTAGAATTTTGTCGCAAACAAACAACTGAGCTCAGGTTCTACTAGCACCGGATTAAAGGCTTAGACGCTAACCATCTGCTCCAGTAATAGATTGATCAAGGTCGGCCAGACTGCCACCACTCGTTTTGGAGCTACCAGCATGGTGGCGCTGGATGGAGATAGGCTGGGCGAAGAGGACCGCCAACGCCGAGATCAGCCAGGCCACGACCATTGTTTTCTTGCCCCTTTCGGCCCAAGGCTGCAGGCTGCCTCGGGTGCTGGTGCATGGTAGATGCACCTGTCACAATGCATTGTTGGTGCACAGTGTTCGGCGACCCGTCATGTCCACACCGAGAAGCTGAGTCGCAGGCACAGACTATTGACTCCGCTAGTCGCCCGCCCGCCTGGGCCTGCGCTCAGCTGGGAAGCCTCATGTCCGTCCTGCCACGCAATGACCCCTGCTGTGAGGGCGCCGCCGTCGAGTTCCTACCCGTTCTAGACTTTGTGACGTTTAATGCATGCGGGCGCCACTTGTTGGGCGACAATGCGGACAGGGCTTGAGCTGAATACAATAGAAAATAGAGTAGCGAGATTGGCAAACAAAACATATCACACACGAGTTCTTATTGGTCTTAATGCGCATCTCAAGCGAAAATAGCTAGCGTTGCTACGGGAAAGCGTAGACGCCGATGGTGACCTCATGTTAGTGAAGGCGTCGAAGCCCATGTGGATATTGAAACGCCTCAATTGACTGTAAAATATATATAGAGCTTTTGTCGCCAGAATGTATTCAGAAAACTCGACAACCACTTCCTCACTTCCAATCTGACCCCGAGAATAATTCCAAGCATACATCATCATGAACCGCTTCCTCGGACTCGTCGCCCTGGCCTTGCTGCCTGCCGCTCTCGCCACCGAGGGCACCTGCAACGCCGACAACTGCGCCAGAGCAGTTACTGGCACCCGCCGCGGCGATGCCTTCGTCACCTCCGCCCAGGGCGATTGCAGTGCCTTCCAGCAGAAGACCGTCACCGCCCCTGTTGTGTAAGATCATAATGATGAAGAGACTCGTTACATTGTCACTTGCCTAACGCTTTCTGTTTCTAGCACCGTCACCTCGACTGTTGCCCCTCCGTGGTACGCCTCTGCCTGCTCGGGTACCGTCCGCTATGCTAGCGCCTGCTCGTGCTGGGGCATCAATGGCGACCCTGCTGTCACGGTCACTCCGGTAAGACTACCTTGTTTCGAAATTTCTCTAGCTTTGCGAAATAGGCAGCTTCAGGCAGCGGACGTCTACTAACACAATTCACTAGACCACGACTATTACGACCACTCTCGATGCCCTCCCTACCCAGTAAACCGCAACACCTTGCCAGCATTCGAAAACGACGAGAAATGAAGAGAAACAAGAATGGATGTTGCAACTTTATAGATGATTGGACTCCGTGGTCCTTGATAGAATAATATCTCCTTGATAATATACATATTTTTTTCACACTACTGAGTCATCTATGAAAACATCAGGCCCTTGTGATCCTCAGTCTTATAGCAGCCATGCTAGCTAGCTACCTGGCCAGCTACTAACTCTGAAGTCTTGCGATTAACCTCCAAAACTTGAGGGAGGCCCTACGAGTCATTTAATGCTATAGTTCAAACTGTGTTTTATCTAGCATGTAATGTACCAAGCGCGATCTTTCGAGTGACGATTTCGCTGCGCATGAGTTCATGAGAGGTCAACTGCACTGTATTAGTTAGTGCCGCAATCCTAGGCAGCTAGGGCGGAGTGACATAGATTATGTACGGTTTGATGCATCTGGTTGGTGTGGAGCGTACCGAATTTCTGTCAGAGCGCTGGAGTTGACCAATGGCTAGCGGAACAAGGAGGAAATACACGATACAGGCGCAGATCCCGATTGAGTGAAAAGAAATAATTGTGTGATTATGAGAAAAAGAAACGCAGAACAGTATGATCCAGAAGACTATTATTATAATTGTGTCACGCGAGACCGACAGTCAACCAACCAGCGCCAAGGCAAAGCAAGTACGCCTTGAACTTCTCCCAATTTTGCAAGTTTGGTCTATCAGCAAACAGAGCGACTTCCCACTTGATCAATTGAGCAAGTTCCCTGGCTAACGCAGTCATCGCTTTGCTTTGCGCAGCTCACGTAAAGGGACTTGAAGCTCCAGCCACCGGACCAGAGCGATCGGCATGTATTCCTACTGGCATAGCCATACCCGAACCACTTGCCCGAGCATCCAGATTGCTCCCAGTAGCTGATGCGCAGCTGGCCATCAGGGCAAGTGCCCACGTTGTCGATATCCAGGCTCCCAACAGCGCAGTTCGTGTCTATGCACTGTCCACTTCCCTGCGGGATGGTGACATCGTTGTGAACGTCGCCGGTACAGTCGGCGCGGTACCGAGACTTGAGATGAAAGGCGGCACGGCAGACGCCCACCGTAGGCTCGGGAGCAGCAGTGCAGGTTCCCTGCTGGATGCAGTCGCTGCTGGGCTCAGCACAGGACAGCCACATGGACTGGAAGTTCCAGCCGTCCGACCAGAGTCCACGGCAAGTACCCCTGCTTCCGTAGCCGTAGCCGTACCAGTCGCCAGCGCAGTTGGCGTTCTGCCAGTAGCTAATTCGGACTTGGCCGTTCGGGCAGCTTCCAACGGAGGGAATCTCGAGACTACCGACGCCGCAGTTCGTGTTGACACAGACACCATTGCCTGGCTTAATATCAACGTTGTTGTTTACACTGCCTGCACAGTTGGTATTGTAATGGGTCTTGACGCTAAAGGCCACACCGTTCGTATTCGGGCTGTAGTTGAAGCTGGAGAGTGAAGCGAGGATGGTTCGGTCGCTAGATAAAAGGTACGCTTTATAATTACCGGACTTCATGGAACTGGGAGGCGTAATTTTGAGAGAACCGGAGCTCTGTGTGGCGTAGGCCCAAGCGGTGCTGCCAGATTGCGGCGCTTGTGCGTCAGTGTCAGGCCAGATGCCAATCCAATTGTCGCTCGACGATCGGCTTGTGGCGTAGTTGAAAGTAAATGACGGGCTGCTGCCGTCCAACGAGAGTTGGTCCTGGGTATTTTGGTCAAAGATGCGGATATCCTTGATGCCAAAGTAAAAGTTTTTGAACGCTTGTGGGTTTTTGGCAACGTAATCGATGCAGCTCGCGGCACCAGTGATGCTCTTGCAGGTCGGTCCGTTCTTACCATCTGCAGATAACTGCGACCAGAACTGGTCATTTCCAGGAGGGTTGCCGCAGAAAGGGAGGGTGAAAAGGAGCTTCTGGGCCGAAAATGCCGTCTCTGTATCGCAACCGGGCTTTGAGAGCTGCACGGACGGCGTACCCCAAGAAGAAGTATCGGGGCTTGAGGACCCGATGTTGCTCGGAGCCGCGCCGATCGGCCAAGTGTATACTTTGATGGTGTCGCTGGTCCATTCAAGAGCCTCTATTCGTGGATGTGTTAGTCAGCAACCGGAAAGTAGCAGTGCCATGGCTGGTGAACTTACGAATACCACCTTGAGAAGATCCCCAAATTCCGTTGCGAACCTCTTCCGACTGGCAGCCCTGATTTTTCCATTGGTGAACCCCATCCTCGAACGTGTTATCGCAGTTTCCGGTAAGAACTTGGGCTGTCTGGGCGGACTGGTCTAGAAGGCATTGGCCGATGGCGCTGCTTGCCCCAACATGAATTGCCACCTTGTTCGCTGGTTGAAGATGCCAGCCTTCATAGAGGTCGATCTCACCGGCCGTAGGCCAGTGTCCGGTACCAACAGTCCAACTAGTGCCAGTCAGTTAGAAATTTTGCAACAATGGTGGTGGTGGTGCTCTTCGTACAAGCCTGGCCAGCCACCGCAGACGGGCTCGGGCATATGGCTGAACCGGGTGATGACCAAGCCGTGTTTGAACGAATTCTTGGATTGGACGCGTAGCGTGGGTCGGCCCGGCCCGTTGCTTTGCAATTGATTTGTGTAGTCCACGCCCAGGTATACCTGGCCGTTCTGTACAGTAGCAAGTCCCTGGCTAACGGCGTTCGCTTTATTCTGGTATGTTACCCAGGACCAATTGTCATCTGGCTGGTCTGTGATCGTACCGGTCTTGGAATCTGTGGTTAGCTTTTGATAAGATGGCCGTTTCGCTTAGGCCCTAGCCCACGTACCGTCTGAAAGTCAAATTCGTCTAAGAAATTTGAGGCATCGTAGGTCTTGGACAGAGTATAGCTTCGACTCGCAGCGCGGCCGGCAACGGTGAGCGCTGCCACAACGCAAGACACGAGTGACGGCATGATTATGATCGAGACACAGGCGTATCACAGTATACAGGTGCGTGATAGTGGTGCAACGGTGACAATGGAGTACGGTGACGCCCAGATATGCTTTTCACGTTTCCGGTAAAGGGGCACGTGCCTGGCAGATTCCAAGACGCCTTTTTTCCACATGGCGGAGCAGCACAGTTGCCTAGAACGCGGAAACATTGCCAAATACAGAACGGGTCTTTTGTGGCGCTCAATAGTCTCGACTCGTATATTCTATTTGAGCCAAGCAGCCTTGACACAGCGCGGCTTCACCACCGGCCCACTCACACCCGCTAGAAGCTGATATTCGGCGGCAACTAACTAATTTAGGTAGTGCTAAAGAAGCAATGCCATTGTAGGAAAAAGGGGTATAGCGCTCACAAAGTGTGAGAGCCCTACTTTTATCATAAGTGTAAATCTCGACAGCTTCATGGCTGCAGTCCAGCAGGCGTTGGTACGCCCACAGGCCGACGAATGTCTGCGAAACAGGCCCCGATTGTTCCCATCCCAGGGCATCGTCTGCAATGGTGCTACTGGCAGCTGTAATACCAAGCACACATGATTCGCCGTGTTATTTTTCAGCGTTACGAATATTGCGGCGCAGTAACCCTTGTTGTTTTCTTCACTTGGCCGAGAGTGGGTTGCGGGCTGACACGGCTGGTCGGCGGAATGCGCGGGGTGCCACCTCCTCCATTCTATATCACTTGTGTGGCACCTACAGCGGGGAGTCGAACTGTTTTGAGAGAGCATTGATTCATTCAGCGAAAAAACCGTGCTCTATCTCTAGTAGCTTCATCTTGGTAAATGAATGCTTTGAGCTCAAGCCAACGACACCGGGAATAACGGCAAACAGGAGCACAAGGTAACTACTCGCGCGATTACTGGGTTATTAATTTCCCGATGTCAGCTCGTCTCGTACCTTGCAGCAGACGACGCTCAGGTGGAGACTCCAGGAGCTCACCTCGACGTCTGGACCCTGTTCCTGGCGCAGCCTTACTGGGTGCATTCCAATTTCCACATGGAAAAGAGTTTTCGTGGGTGGGCCGACACGGCCAGTGTCTTCAACCAGTGGAGCCAGATACCAGATGACAGGACTCGTTTTGGACAAAAGGCGCCCAACGTTGAACCTGCCAAGGGATCTGGAAGAATTCTTCGATTGGCTCTGCCGAAGACCATTACTTTGACTCGCTTGTCGAGGTCGCATGTAAGGCCAGGGTCGTGAACAGGCATGAGCAGCTTCCGCGAGTATGCACTTTAATAAAAGAAAATGGTCGAAAGAAATGAAGTAACGAAATGCTTGATCTAATGTGGTGTTATGAGGCTGTGCTAGCTAAGAAGCTGAGCCATCAGGCAACACCTCCCTTGCGACCCACTGCCGATTGCTGCCAGTACTGAGTAGCATTTTTGAAAATGGCTTTCTTGATACAGCAACATGTCAGTGAGCAACAACGCCGCTACTGGTAGAAGCATATCCTAGCAGATCAGCAGTCATCAACAATGGAAAAAAAAAAAAATAGGGCGAAGCGAGCTGGCTGTCGATCGGAACCAGAGACATAGGGCCGAGATGGAACGTGCGGGGTGAGACTTATTTTAGATTTACATGGTGCTAATAATAACACTTCCACTACGCGTGCGATTCGTATCAATTGAATAATTGGTGTGGATATGTAATTACATCTTCAAGCAAGCCCTTGATCATTATATTCGTGGTAGTTTGGACAGTAGGGCACATGTAGTCATCCATCTGCAATCGTAAGGAGTAAATAAGAGCGAGCAAATCAGTCCCAGTCAGTGGACACCCCAAGGGACATTATTAGCACGTCCCAAGGCCACCTAGCGCGGCCGTTGGTTGGCCTCCTGCTGAGCTCCCATCTGCCAGCGCCTTGACCATCAAAAGCCGAAGAACTCAAGAAAAAGATTTATCGCTACATCACCCCCTTCGACTTTCGCCTGATTCATGGTTCAGCCAACCATCGGTCCACCCACCTCCAAAGTCATATTATCAGAATCGCGGCGACGAGTCCGTTAGAGACCCGGCGGCCAGCCCGGACCATTCGGATCACAGGCGATTGGGCATTTTATAATCCGAACAATATGACAGCGGTACTAGCGGTAATAAATATACCGGCATTCAATGATTTCTTCAGTTTTTACCGCAGCTGCCAGCTTCACGTTCGAACTGTTGACATGGGCAAGGTCTAGTACACTGTGATGCAACAAAAAATCAGGACACCGCATTCGCCCCAACAACCGCCGGCCTCAGCCTTTGTCAGCTGCCAGATTAAGACGCTACACTCTGCCTTATGTTCTACACCAAGTGCCGAGCATCATGATTGACTGTTAGAATCCTACAGAAGCGTCCTGTGACAACTTGCTCGGCAGTGTGGATCGCATCATGACCTAGGATGCCTTGGTGGAAGGTACCGGGTAGATGGTCGGACGGAATGAAGCACGCAAGCTTGTGTCTGCAAAAATTATTTATCGACGAGAAACCTGTTGCCTGCTTTCTATTCTATATTGGGAACGATTGGAGACCTCTGGGTATGACGCCAGCCTCCATTTGAACGGAACGGTGGTCAGTCAGTCCAGTGACGTTGATCTCGCAGGTGAACATGCCTTGGCACTTTCCCCCGCCCTTCACCAACTCTCAACAAAGCGCATCTCGCAACCTGCAGTAGGAACTGCTCGCCGTCAGGACCCAGTAGCCTACTCAATAGTTCTCGTCCTAGATGACTCCAACCTAGCGACCCGAAACTATAGGATGAAGAGGGTCTTGCCGGCGAAGCGAGAGACTTGTGGATATTGGGATTTGTGCGTATAGCTGAGTCGTCGAGGCAGAGAGAAAATTAAAGCTAGGACTTGGCACAATGCAGTGAATATTCGTTTCCCGACGTACCCTGGTAGCTTTTTGTGAGAGCTGTTGCTGTGTGTCCTGTGGGAGCTCCCCGGCTTGCCAGGCCCTCGCGCTACTCAGATTTCGTTTCATTTCGCCAATGGCGATAACGTGCTTCTGATTGCCAAACTTGATGGTACATCTACTGCCCACATTCAAAGGCTTGGCCACCTCCGTCGGGGGCTTGTTCTGGGACGGCCGTGTTGGCCGCCATGCTGCCAGAGAGCGTACTACTCTGGGCAAGTCACGCAAAAGAAGGCTGGCAGCGGGATGCTGCGTCTCGCAGCCTTTCCGCATCTCGCCAGAATCGTGAATGGGATGTGTGCTTGTAACCCGCCCCCCTCATGCAGCTGCATGGGCAACTACATAGACTGGACAGGCCTCGATACATCAATCAATGCAAGCATGCAATGGAATCCTCGAACGAGGACCGGGGAACTTGAGTATATTCTTCTTCTCTCCACCATGTACGTTGCGCATTTCTGACCAAAACTCTACGTATCGCACCGTTTCGGCTTCCAGTGGCCTGGTGAGGCCGTGTCCTCGGTGTCACGAGCCGTGCGAGCATGGAGCAAGGCATGCAGGGTTTTGATACCCAGCTGATCCAGCCACACGAGGAACAACGTTTTAGGCACGCCTCTGGATAATAATGGCATTTCCGTGGTAAAGTCTGTACCCTCGATATCTGCAGCCGTAATTACTGTCAAACGCGACCCAGTTACAGAGTTTGCGAAGTAGCAGCATTTGTTTGCAGCAAGAGTGACAGGATTTATTCCGTGCCAGGCGATGTTAGGCGTCATCATCTTGCAGCTCTCGGTTGTTCCACTTCAGCTCAGGGAGTCCTGAGAAGGCCATCGTGGTGGAGGCAATCCTGATCTGTGATGCTCGCCCATTAAAAAGTCGACAGTGACAGTAACACTCCAGTCCAATTCTTTCCGAGATGAAGCCCCCTCAACACGCTCTAAATCAACAATCATCACTTCTATCGTCCAGCATCGGTCTATAAAGTGGAAGGTCTCCCACTTCAGGTCGTCATGCATAATACCAAAGGCAGCGAGAGCGCTGAGCGCGGCATGGAAGAGGGGCTCCAGCTCCGGCTCAGTTAGCACGGCAACTTCAGGGTCTGCGATGCATGCACCACCAATGTACGGCATGAGCAACGCACAGGCACCGTCATACTCAGTCTCGCCATAGCGTGTGGGTATTACTGGACCTTGTAACCTTTTGAGTTTCTTATAAGCGGCCACCTCGATGCCGAACTCGATCTCGCAGCCATACTTTGCCCTTTTCAGGACAATCTTTGTCGGGAGCGCCCATTTCGGGAATTGGGTTGCGAGCCAGGAGGACGGTCTTGACGGCAGCCAGCGCAGCAAGGCGCGCGCCATGTCATTGGCCGCGGTGGCATTGATGCCAAGACCCAAGACGTTGGGGTGATGCCAGTCGGACTGTGTGTCGGTCGCGCCTACAATACGGCTTCGGAATCGAAAGTACAAGGTCAGGAGGGTAAGATTCCTGTATGGCCGAGTCAGCGCGTCTTGTTGACGTAGGCAGCATACAACTATTGTCTTGCCTAGGCCTCTGCGGCCGGTCTCGTGCGGTGGTTCATGGCCGCTCACGCTCTCCATCTCGTTCATATCAGATTGTAACGGAGAGTAGACTGCCAGACTGCGAGCTGCCAGTATAAATGGGCTTCATTGTGTGTGGTCGTAACAATTGCATATCACAGCGGAGAAGGTGAATCGAACATCTCAGGGCGGTCACGATTGCCATACCTCGATAGTATTACTGAGGTTTATGACCTGGCTAGCGACTGGAAGAATAATATGAATAAATTTTTTTGTATGTTTATACTGCATTTGTAAAGTCCTGTAAAATATATAAATATAAACATAATTGTTGTACTCGTTATTTTGCGCGATGGTGGCCGTCGGTGATCTCCTGAATAGAACAAAGCACATGGACGAGGCCACCCCTACCTATTCCAGCGCAGCATGAGCATCGGTATTTCGACCACATGCAATGCGGCCACAAGATCGCGCGACGAATGTGGCCAGGCTCGCTCTACGGTAGCAGAAACGGTAAAGAAAATCCCTATTGGTACTTTGTGATGCGCCACCGCCACCGCGACAACAAAAAGTCGTCTTGGCGGCAACGCTGGCCAGCGCAAGGAAGACGGGACTACGAAAGTTCCTTTGGATACAAACAGTCCACGGACAGCGAACGCGCAGGATTTGTCTCGGGGTTTAGGCGAATGCAAAAGACCAATCGCGAATAACGCGGGATGCCGGTCAGCCGACTTGGCAATGCAACGAAAAGCCACGGAGCTACAAAAACCGCCCTCACCGTTTGAAATGGCAAAAATGTGGCTGCGTGGCCGCCGGGCTTTTAAGTTTCGGCAGGCCCAAGTTTGGATTAGGACGGATGGCAGTTTTTGGCGCCTTGGAGAATAGAGGCAGGTAAGCCGTGGCGTTTGTCGAAACCGCCGCCACGGAGATCACGATCCGCAGTAGACCACGGCCGACGATGAAGAAAGAAAACGGGTGGCAGCGCGAACTGAGCTCTGGATACCTGGCATCTGAATAGCGAGCGCATGGACCGCTGCATAATAAAAGCTCGGGCGAGCGGGCCTGTCAGGAAAAGACTCTGGTCGCTCAGACTGTGGCCAGCATACCTAATGAATCTGCGGCACGGTTCGCGCGACAGATTTCTAGGGGATCGCTGGCGAATGAAATGCGCCGCATAGCTAATAAGGTAGGTACTTACGCCCTCCATGACGAATGATGGTGTTCGTCGCGCGATGTATCGTGACACTTGTTTGCGTAACTAATTGGCCCGGCCCCACTGGCTGGCTTCACATGGTGGTGTGGACCCCAGTCCTAGGCCTCTCGACGCCTAGAATTCGACAGTGAGCCCTTCTCCATGCACCTGTTGAAAGGGCCGCCGACATGTGTCGGGAACCGAGGCTGGCGGGCTCAATAGAAAAGCGCCCATCGCGATAGTCCAGGGTGCTAGGACCAGCCATGCATTCGGCGTGCTCGTGGATGTCAGCAGATCTGGTGCGAGGCACCACAGTAAAGGACTCGAACAACAGAGTGCCACCGCTGCATCCGCCAGAATTCCAGTTGATCTGATCATCAACCCAATCCTGCATTGCAGGGAGGGGGCAATTGACGTTGGATGCAATCAGGACAAGCACGACTGACGATAAAGAGCTATTTCGCAGCCTCCGTTCTCCCGCGTTTTTGTACTGATCCCGTCGCCACTTCTTACCTGCTCCTTACCACTACAAGCATTGATTAAGGTAGGCGGGTGTACCCTGTGTGGAGACTACGCACGCTGGACAAGATATGGAGACTGCCGACCATTGCTTTACTCTGTCTTGATTCGGCAGTTTTCAGTGTTTCATGCAGTGGGTGGTAAGCTGGCGCAATATGGTCAGCATCGCGCGCAAGCCCTATTTACCTTATTTAGTATTGTTCTGCTGCTGGCGCAAAGCGAGCGGTCTAGTGCGCCCGTTCCGCGCCTGCTCCGGCCCACCTACACAATCCAGCTCCTCTAATCAGTTTCGGACCATGGCCAGATTTTATTCTTTTACGTGATCATCAAGCATAATTCACCATTTCACGTGGGGTATGCGGGGGAGAAGCGGTATCCTCTAGCTGATTCTGGCAGGGGCAACCTCAAAGCTACGGCCAGGTCTTCAACACCGTAAACGAGCTCGGGAATCCTTCTGCTGCTCTCGACAGGGAAAAGAGCCGATTACAGAATAAGACTCGGTTTTTGTCCGAGAAGGGTGAGGTGCCCATGCATGGGGCCGGCATAAGCAGAAGGTGGGAAGTTTACCTTTCATTTAGTCTCTAGCCGATAAGGTGCCCTTTGGTTGCTCACCGGGTCGGATCGAAGACCTGCAGCGAGAGCCCTGATTCGCCGCCCTGAGCTGAAAAATGAGACATGAAGAGTTTGGCGCATGCCGATTACTATGCAGGCCATCAAAGACACTGTTCCAGAAGATGCAAAAACCCCCGCCCTTTTGATGTGACCAGGTCCTCGGCCCCAGGCTCATCATGTTGCTGCCAATTCTAGTAATGGCGTCGCTCTTCGACGCCACCAAGACGCGCCCAGACGGAAGTCGGCCATAACGACGCCCTGTAAAGTCTTGGCCCGTGGTCGGCCAGGTGCAGCCGGCCGGCAACGATGCCAATGCTTGGAAAAAAAAGCTGGGCGATTGATTTTCCATCCACAACGGCCTTGGCGAGCGTCCCCTTCGCTCGCGCTCGACCGCAAAAGGGGGTCAGTTTTCCCCCGCGTGGCTGGCGTCTAGGGATCAAGCCCCAAAACAAAAGTTCCCGGACGCAGCTGGGGCAACTGCCTGTTTGGTGTTAGTTATCAAGCTGAATTGCCCCCCGCCCCCTCCCCATCCGCGCCATTGACAAACAACGGATGTGGGTGGACTTGCACAGATACAGCCGCCCCTCCCCGCCACCCGCCGATAACGACTTGGCAATAGTTCCTTGGGCTAAAGCCAAAGCAACAGCCGGATGCAACAAGTCGACGCCAGAGGACTGATACAACCCTCTGGGCTACCTGGTCAGCTGGGCAGCCACACGCAGCACAAGGTCCTGTGAGCCTCGTCTTGGCAATATCACGCCTCCCACAGTGGCGTTGTTCTAATTTTTCCGCCAAGACTTTTGCTCCCGTACGAGCAGTTCCCACCCGCCTGGGAGTGTAATGTGGTCAGCACCATCATTTTAGCGCATTGGGATTGGTTCTTCTCGACGAGGTCCCTTTTCTTGGGAAGGAATCTTTGTTCTAGAGGCTGAATGGGCAATCTATTTGAGGAAGGTGGTCGGATTCAGACCTGCCAATGTGTAGCGTTGCATGTGCCGCTATTCCGCGCCATCAACTAGTGGCTTGGTCTATTCATTCGACAGCATGTGTTGTACTACCCAGCGATTGAGACATGCTCTCGAATGTGGACTGCCACCATAGTCTTCCTCCCAGTGATATATACTCGCCATCCCCTGGTTTTTCCCCAAAAGTCTTCGTCACTGTGTCTCAATCGTGCGTGCATGCCCATAGTACAGCTGTCTTTGCTGTGCCGGGCCAGTCCTATCTTTGCCCCTTCTCTGCTTTGATTTATTGTTACCCCCACCAAGCACAACGTCATGGCGGAAAAGACCCCCTACGAGCAAGACATTGTCGCTCACGAGCACGACAGTGGCTCGCCGACACATTCCCCTGTCCCTGGTGAAAAGATTGACCACAAAGGCGTCGATCTGGACCATGTCGTCTCCGCGTTTGGAGGCGACGATGCACACGCCGTCGCTCCTCGCGACGATCTCAAGTTTGTTGTCGACAGGGTTGACGAAATCTCGACCGAGGAAGCTCGCCAGATCCTGATTGAGATGCTCAAGTACCATGAGTACGACTACAACTTCCCCGCCGCGACTCGCGACAAGATGGAACTCCTCCTTGAGGGGCCCTCGGATAAGGGCGCAGAGGATGACTGGTCCCTTGAAATTCGAACCGAGGCGGCTCTCAATCGGTTCTATTCACCATACCCCGAGGTGCGCGCCATCACCACGCCGGAAGACGACCCGGAAATGACGTGCGAGACTATCCGTGCCCATCTGCTGGGATACATCTGGGCTGTTATCGGCCAGTTCACAAATGCACTGTTTCAGTCACGTTTCCCGAGCATCACCATCACGTCGGCCGTTATTCAAATTCTCTTATACCCCTGCGGCCTTGCCTTGGCCTTTCTCCTACCGGACTGGGGCTTCACTGTCCGTGGCCAGCGCATCTCCCTCAACCCTGGGCCTTGGACGTACAAGGAGCAAATGCTGTCAACCATCATCTTCAACGTCAGTCTCGGTACCGCCTATGTCTTTTACAACCTTCAGACACAAGAAATCTTCTACCAAGATAAGTGGCTTAACCCTGGATACGGAATTCTTCTTCTGCTCTCGACGCAAATGATGGGTATCGGGTTCTCTGGACTTATGCGCCGCTTCGTCATCTATCCCGTCGAGGCTATCTGGCCTAGTGTTTTGCCAACAGTTGCCCTCAACAGAGCGCTTCTTATCGGCGAAACCCGCGAGTCTATCCACGGCTGGACAATCACTCGCTATAAGTTCTTCTTCGTTGTCTTCGGCTGCATGTTCGTCTACTTTTGGATCCCGGATTACCTCTTCACTGCGCTGAGCACATTCGCATGGATGTGCTGGATCGCGCCAAACAACTTCAAAGTCAACCTCATTACCGGTTCACAGAGCGGCCTGGGCTTCAACCCTATCCCTACGTTCGACTGGAACATTATGAGCTATGCGATCCAGCCTCTGCAGAGCCCATTCTTTGCCACCATGCAACAGTTTTTCGGAGCTTTACTGGGAGGTCTGATCATTATTGGCCTCTATTTCACAAACGTCAGCAACACCAGCTACCTGCCCATCAATTCATCTGGCATCTTCAACAATACTGGCGGCCACTACCAGATCAAAAAGGTTCTTATTCCAGGCACCGCTATTATCAACGAGACAGCCTACCAGGAATACTCGCCGGCGTTCTATTCAGCTGGTAACCTGATGCTCTACGGCGCGTTTTTTGCCTTCTACCCTCTCACTATGGTCTTCATCTGCTTGGATGCCTGGCGACCTCTTCTTCGTTCTACCAAGTCCATGGCCAGCTCAGCTGGCTCCATGATCAAGCGCACTGTGGGTGGAACTGCCAGCGTCATCAAGGCCATTTTCACCGGCCGCTTCCGTGAGGCTGGCCAACACATCAGTGCGATGGCGAGCTACGATGACTCTATCTATGACGGCTTTGATAACCCACTCACCGACCTCATGCGCGCCTACCCCGAGGTGCCTGACTGGTGGTTCCTCTCTATTGCTCTCGTCGCGTTTATCTTCTCCATCATTATCCTCACGACTTGGACGCAACTCGATACTCCAGTTTGGACTATTTTCTTCGTCATTGGCCTGAACCTTGTTTTCCTGGTTCCTATGAGTTACCTTTACGCCATCTCTGGAACAACTGAAGGCCTTAACGTTGTTACCGAGCTTATTGTTGGTTATGCACTTCCTGGTCACCCTGAAGCGCTCATGTTCGTGAAGGCTTTTGGCTATAATATTAATGGCCAGGCTGATAACTACCTTGGCGACCAAAAGATGGGCTTTTATGCTAAGGTTCCCCCACGTGCCATGTACCGTGGCCAGGTTATCAGTGCCTTCATCACTGCTCTCGTCTGCTACGCCGTTGTGGATTTCGTTGATCACAATATCGAGGGTATTTGCACACCGGACCAGAAACAGCGCTTCACCTGTGCTGGTTCTGCAGTCGTCTTCTTCTCGTCGTCAGTTGTCTGGGGCGCGCTCGGCCCCAAGCGAGTCTTTACCCAAATTTACCCAGCCATCAAGTATTGTTTCTTACTCGGTTTTCTCCTTGCACTGGTGTGGTGGACTGTGAAGCGCTTTGGACCGCGTATGCGCTCTGGTGCCAAGGCATCCTTGCCAGCTGGTCTGTTCGGCCTTCTCAATGTCGGACTGTTTACCCCGATTTCTTGGCTCAAGCACGTCCACCCTTCGCTCGTCTTCAATGGTATGCTTGGCTGGGCACCTACCAACCTGTCCTACTGGATTGGCGGTGTGTACGTCTCGATCGCATTCATGTGGTATCTCAAGCGCTACAAGCTTGCCTGGTGGGAGAAGTACAACTACGTTCTCGCTGCTGGCCTCCAGGGCGGTGTTGCCTTCTCGGCTATCATCATCTTCTTTGCTGTGCAGTGGAACCAGGTTGATCTGAATTGGTGGGGTAACCTCGTCAATGGCGAAACTATGGATGGTGGTGGTGGGGACAACCCGCTTGTTCGCTTCACTGAAATGCCAGCTAAGGGTTTCTTTGGACCTGACAGCTGGTACTAGAAAGTCAGCTGGCTAGTTTTGGCGCGTGGCGGCGTTAGCCGTCAAGTATGGGGGTTTAAATTGTCTAACTATGATAGTGGATATTGTACCCAGTTACGATTAATACAAATTTACTCCATGAACTTGGCATAAAGAAACATCGCAATGTGTTGCCTGTAGTGATGATGACACTGAGCCCAGCCTGCATGACTTCTGCTTACATACTAACAAGTTCCACTGGGCCTTCTTTGTAGTGATCCATATAGTTGATCAAGCTTCCTATGATAATTGCATATCAAATCAGGCCACTCTTTGAGACAACTTCCGCGCTTTTCTGGTCCCTTCTGTTTACTTTCTTTAGGAGAGACTTGCCGCTACGACAAGCATGGACAGCTCAAACCAGAATATTCGGAAGAAGCGGAGCATCGGGAGTACTAGGAAAAATCCCCAAGCTCCGGCGATGAGAATAATCGTGGTTTCGTGGGCAACAAGATGCCTTAGGTACGGGAGATACCCATGACCCGCCATGTGTCTTTAAAACTCGTGGAAACGATGCATAACTCGCTAGATGTCTTGTTCCCGATGTTGAGTGAGCATGGTTCGATTTTCTGCCAAGTACCCATTTTGGCGTCTCAGTTTTGTTGTTCCCCCACTGTCTAGAGCTAGGTTCAGCCATGGCTTTACACATAGACAGCTTTTGTACGACACAAATGATAAATGAACTGAGTTTCATTATCCTCTGACTTTCCATTTACACTATCAACTTAGTTTTACCATTTGTTGTTTAAAGTCACGCGAATTAGTGCCCTTAAGATACGACACTACGGCCAGCCTAGGATACCGATGTGACATCACGAGATAGCCATAGCGCTAAGGTAAAGAAAGGCCGCTAAAGAACATATATGACCAAGGTAGCACCACTGTCTAGAGATAGGGGCTCAATTTCACATCTGGTGTCTTCTATCACAATCCTAATCCTTATCCCCTTGCAACGTACAGGAAGGACTTTCTTTCCTATCGCTACTTCAATGCAGTGCGCAAAGCCCACTATTTATCCAGTGTTTTTGCAAGACGCAGTCAAAGCAAACCAACTGCTTATGGTGCTCAATTTACATTTCAATGATGTCCTGGATGTTGAACTCGTTCGCACCTCGCTGTCGAGGCTTTTACAAATAGGGCACTGGCGAAAACTGACAGGGCGCTTACACAAGAATGTATGGTTCCGCCACCTTGAATAAAGGCGTTCATCGGCTAACCCACAGCCAGTCTGATGGCGCTTGGGAGCTACGCCTGCCCACAGAATTTACACCGAAAACTCCAGATCTCGCTTTCTTCCAGCATACATACACCACGGATCTAGCTTCTCACCCTAGCGGGAAACGATATCCTGCTGCTACGAGAGGGGCCTCAACTCAGCCTCTCGACCCGTCCATCAAAGCACTACTTGTTCCTCATACCTTTCCAGCCAGCTTTGATGAAATGGTCAAGCGCCAATGGCCCCAGTTGACACTTTTTGCCTCTTCTTTTAACGATGCTACGATTTTGTCGGTTTTATTTTCTCACACAGCGATGGACGCTAGTGCCATCATGTCTCTGCTCAGAAACTGGTCGCTCGTGATGGCAGGCAAAGAGGATCAAGTTGAAAGCGTACAGGGGACATCTGTGGACCCCCTTCAAGCTCTAGATCTGGCCATGAAGTCTACTGAGCCTCACATCCTTGACCCTCAGTGCATGAAGTGGTGGCAAATTATTGTATTTGTCGCTCTTTTTCTCTGGCGCAAAATGACTTGGCCTAGTGCAGAGACTCGCATGATTTATCTGCCAGAAGATGTGCTTCATGCCCTCAAATCGCGAACGATACCCGAAGCACGTGCTTCGGCAGCAGGATCCGAGGCGTTTATATCTGAGGGTGATATACTTACAGCCTGGCTAAGTCGAACAACGCTCGCTGGCACACAGCGCCAGCTACCAGCCACGATACTGGACGTGATAAATGTTCGCAATCGGATTTCTGACCTGGACAATAGGGGCATTTTCCTCCAGAATATGCTTTGTCTCGCATTCACACCTCTGTCTACAGACGAAATGCAATCGTCGATTGGTAACATCGCGTTGTTGCATCGCCGTGCCATCACTCACCAGCTTTCAGAAACAGAGATGACGAAACACCTGCAAAGAATGCGCCGTGCAATAAGAAATGCTCCTTTCAGTTTGCCGCCTGTTTTATATGGGCACTCATCTGCTTTCCTCCTCGCATCTAACAACGTTAGTAAGCCAGGCTATGTTGCCATGGTCGATTTCAGCCCAGCCATGCGCGGGGTGCGAAAGCCTTCGACAGGGAGAAAGAATCCACCGGGAACACCCGTCTTTGGGATTACGATGCCTGCGGATATGTCGCATATGACAGGCTTTAACTCTATTTGGGGAAAGGATAATCAAGGAGGATTTTGGCTTTCGGCTACAATGTATCGCGCTGGCTGGGATGTTTTAGAGGAGGATATCGCGGTTTTGATGGGCGAAAAGTGCAGTCACTAGCGAGACTACAAAAGCAAGTGCCTTAAACGACGCGTGTACTCGACCTTACGCGTCAGCTTTGCTTCCGATTTTTTCCCGACAGCCTTGTGCACTGAATTAGACGGTAATTTATTGCCCAATCGAATTGAGAGGGAGTAAAGCTTGTGACACATCAAGCCCCTAATGTGCAGAGAGCCTGATTGTCGCACTCCATGTTCTTCCTTCGGTGGGTACTTGACCCGAAGGCATTCGCCAAACAAGTTGGATTTAAATCAACATCGACTTCACACCCTCCATTTTCATGCAGTTTTGGTATCTTACGAAAACAGTTCATACAAGAGTGAGCATGAAAGGAAGCATATTCGCGACTGCACCAGGCATGTCATTGCCACCTCCATACGAGGCAACGGCCTACCCGACCGAGCAGCCCCGTCGCCGCGTACTAGTCCTCAGGTGGCTATCACCACGAACACTTCTGAGTCTGGTAATCACCATCTGTGTGTTTTGGCTGTTGATTGAAACCCGCCATGTCCCCCGTGTCTACACCAGTGTAGCCGACAGTCAATTTGCCAGCGGCCTGGAGCAGTGCCAAACTCGTCATCGGTTCCCCTCGAAGCCTGACCCTGCAACCAGAGCAAAAAATTCGCGATGGGCGGCTGAATACGGTCAAAAACAGCGCATAATTCTGAAGAATGTGACGCTTTTCGATGGCGAAAGCTTCATCCATCATGCTGTGGACATCACTTTCTCCAAAGGATTGGTAGAGTCCGTCAAAAGGTCTGGAGAACAAAGCCATCCTGAGGCTGCTGTTGTCTACAACCTCCACGGCCGCTACGTGACTCCGGGTCTAGTAGATATGCACTCACACCACATGTTGCTTCCATGGCCAGGGACGAAGATGAATGCAGACGGTGCTGAGGTTCACCCTGACACCAAGGCAGTTACAGGGCAGATGCGCGTCATCGATGCACTCAAAGCATACGATAAAGCAACTGCCATCATAGCATCTGGCGGTGTCACAACCTCTCTCATCATTCCAGGCTCGGCCAGTCTCATCGGCGGCGAAGGGGCTCCAGTAAAGAATGCTCTTTACAGTGGTGCCAATGCTGAGCCGATCGTGGAGGAGGTGCTTCTTGAGCGCGGCATGCCCCAACACGAGCGCCACAGGTATATGAAAATGGCTCTTGGTGAAAACCCGAAGGCAACTTGGCACTATAGCCGATTCGGCAACGCGTGGCATTTGCGTGAGCACTTCCAAAAAGCCAAGGATGTGATGCAGTCGCAAGATGACTATTGCGCGGGCTTAGAAATCGCCAACAAAGGGACGGTCCATGCGAAGCACAGTTTTGTGGCTGAGAATGGAAAGTTCCCGTTTAGTCTCGAGCTTGAGAGCGTTGTTGCTCTCCTTCGTGGTCAAGTGTCACTGCACAATCACAACTATGAGCCCCAGGATCTGGAAACAATGATTCGCATCAGCGAAGAGTTTGGGTACAGAATCTCGGGATTTCATCATGCGATAGAAGCATGGCAAGTTACTGGAATGTTGAAAGAGCGAGTACCCAACATAACCATCGCTACGTTTGCTGAACTCAGCCTCTACAAGTATGAATCCTACGAGGCCAGCCTTTACGCCGGCCACATTCTTGACCAAAGTGGCATCAAATTGGCGTACAAGTCGGATCATCTAGAGTCCTATACAAGTGCCAAATACTTGCTCTCGCAAGCGGCTGTTGCCCATGCTTTCCACCTGCCGGCCGAAAAGGCGTTGCAAGCAGTCACGTCTGTCCCTGCTGCAGCTATTGACCAGGACTACCGAGTCGGCTATTGCAAGGCAGGTTATGACGCTGACATCGTTGTCTGGGATGACCATCCCCTCAACCGTGGCGCAACACCCCTGCAGGTTTTCATCGACGGCATTGCCCAATTGAACGACACCGTGGTTGAAAAGAGCACCGGCTCTTCTTGGACTCAGCCTTCGGCGGCAAGCTTTCCGCATCAAATCAAGCCCCAAGTGAAGTATGAACCTGATGACAAGACTCGCGAGGGCATCTGCAAGATGATGTCCGGCACAAATGGCAACATGGTAATCTCGGGTATCAGCCGGGCTTTCCTCCAGGACTATCCCAACTTGGCCGAACTAGGCCTCGAGCAGTTTACTGCCGAAACAGGCTTGCTCCAAATCATCCTAGAAGATGGTAAGATACTCTGCGCGGGAACTTTGGAAACGTGCAAAGACAGCCGCGCAAAGATTGAAGCGAAAGAGGGCCACGTCAGCCTCACACTCACGAATGGCCACGTTGTCCCTGGAATGACTGCCCTTACCAACGCACTGGGCGCGAGAGAAATTGCAACGGATCCGGATACAGGCGACGGCAGTGCTGGCGGTCAAAGTATTGCTGACCCTGAAAGCGTCCTGTATGCTAAACACGCCGCTTCGTTTGATGGTAAAGGCTTTGCCCGTGCTCGTCTGGGCGGCATCACTCGCGCGATAACGGCCCCTGTAACCGATGGCCCTACCTTTGTAGCTGGCGTCAGCGTCGAGATTCTGACGAGCGGTAGAAAGAGTCTGCTGCATGGGGGTCTTGTCCAGGAAGATGTCGCACTTCATGTGGCACTAGGTGATGCTGCGATAAATGATGAGGGAACAGGAAGCAACGGTATTAAAAAACTGCGAAAAATGTTGAGTGACGGTGTCGGCAAAAACAACCAGACTGTGTATGGACGAGTGGCCACAGGCCGTCTCCCGCTCCTGGTATACGCGGAAAACAAGGTGCGTGCCAACAGCCTTGGAGATATCAGCACATCTTGCATATTTACTAACCTGCACGGCAAACAGAACGACATTGAGCAACTGATATGGATACAGCGAGATTACCCAGACACAAACATCGTCCTTGTTGGTGCCGTGGAGGCGCCATTTGTGAGCATCAAAAAGCCATCGAATTTTGAGTGAAGCAAGACTGACAACCCCGGAAAACAGGTCGCCAAGGATCTTGCTGCTGCAGGTATTCCGGTCATTTTGACACACGATCGAGGCGCTCCTGCTAGCTTCCGTACGAGAGACGGCTTCGTGGGGCCACCCCTTACGCGCAGCATTGCGAGTTATCTCAAAGAAGCGGGTGTAAAATTTGGCCTAGCTCTGTTGGAATTAGGTATGAAGCTTCCGCGTTGCTCAGGAGCAGGTACTAGCTGCTAATATTCCTGCAGAAATGCCTTCCGACTACAAGATTCATGACCTGCTACCAGAAGCTGGTTGGACAGCCAAATATGCAGGCCTGAGTGATCCGGAAGCTGTGGATCTCGTGACAAAGAACATTGAAGAAATTCTGTATTTGAAACACAGGAATAAGGACATCGTGGTATATGAGGGAAATCCGCTACATTATGGAGCTACGGTTGCCATCACCCTGGCCGCAAATGACGAGACGGGCAGACTGGAAGTTGTCGGGTGCTTTCCGAGAGAGAACGAGCTTGTGATTACTACCGAAAGTGTATAATGCCGGGCGCTGCCTGGCATAGGCTTGCTTCGCTCATTGTTGGACAAGACACATAGCTGCCAGTAGAAGATTGAACTCCCAGCCCGGAGGACCTATTAGCACCCAGCACTGTTTATTCTCGAGGAGATGGGGGGCAATGTACTCACTGTTTATTAATATTGACTTACGCCATTTGTAATGCTTCCTCCGCTAACCTTGTTGCAGTTGAAACAGCCGCCACCGCTAAGGTGTTCAATGCTAGCTCTCCTTCTGCAGTCTCAAAGTCGGTCTATGCCACTTTCCGCCGATTTCTTCCTCAACTCGGCAGCCCGTATCCTGGTGTTTGGAGGCTTCGTTCATTCGCAATAATTCCTCCTCCTTTTTTGACTGGACCAAGTATGCACAGTCGTTTTTTACCGACTGTGTGATGTCACCACCCACAAGAGCTTTGTACTTGCCTCCCTATGCCGATAGCCCAGCGTTAAATACTTGGGCAGGCTGGAGTACTACGGCAGCGACATGCTTGAAGCCTATAAAGCTCGCAAGAGTAGCTTTGTCGGCAAGACTCCCATAAAAGAAATAACATACTGCGCAGTTATCCTGCTGAGGAATGAGGCTCGGTGCCTATGCCATGTAGCCGATAATGCGGCATTGTAGAGTCGATTCTCAGAATGGGGTACTTGGAGTCGAAGGCAAGCTCTTCGGCAGCTATTGAAATGCGCAGAAAAGCAGGTTAGAAGGTGGCACCTGCTACCGGCTTTCATCATCATATTTTTCTCTTTGGCGTCAATGTGGCGGAATTGGATGAGCTTTTCGTCTTTGTCCATGCCCGTTCGCAATGTCGGGGTAGTGATAAAGCAGCCGCGCAAAGCTGACACCCGCCAATGCTGTATCCCCAATTCTGGCCAGATATGTGGCTGACTTATCGATCTCCTGATGACGGCTGTTCGCCAATTTCTTTGAATTCATAATACTGTATTCGTGGAATTCCTTGGTCAAACGAGCGCCTTGTCGTAGTGAGAGGCCTCAGCAGAATATTCTAGGCCGCTTAGAAAACAGCCCTCTGCCATTCCGTAGTTTGCTAGCGGACATCGTAGCCCTGTAGAAGGAAAAATGACCCTGTAGTCACCCATTATTTGGGCTTGGGTGCGGGGCCTACCAGACTAAAGCGCTGGTAGCTAAACAGGATATTTTTCTTACCCAGGGCTTAGAATCGGAAGCCCATGACTTCTTCTTGAACACTCTAGCCCTCTATCGCAACGCCTTCATGTCGCTGCGCCTCGGCTGAGCATTTCCAGCTCGAATTTAGAGACGACAGCAGATGCACGTTATGGACACCCGTCGTGACCACGGCCTGGCAGCTCGCCTGGCCCAACCTATAGATGGCCGGATCCCAGCTGCTGTACCCCAGGCTCCGACGCCACCTCGTTATATTCGGCCAGCGCCAGCAAGAACAGCACGGTGCGACAACTGTCGGCGGAAAAAAATCAAGGTGCGCTGAATCTCGTGCTGCAACCTTAGGTCCACAGTACTACCACTTCAATTGGTGCCGAATCGCGAGAGAGCAGAATAGGAAACTGACCGACAAACTAATATTAGTGTGATAACAAGCTCCCGCGCTGTACCAAGTGTGTCATGAGCAATCTCGTCTGCCAGCCCTTTAAGAAAGAGTTCCGGTTTGTTTCCTCAGGAGATGTAGGAAAGCCTGGAGCATTCACGCGAGACCAAACCCGGCGAAATGTACTCGTGGCGTACACGAGTGGACAAACCACGGTGCCTCCGAACCCTTTTTTGGCTCCTGCTGTCCGTCGGATTGCCATTCTCGACAGATATTATAGCTTTACTCTTCCCTTAGATCGCAGGGACTGGGGCTATGGGCTTCAGTCATTTGTAAGCGCCCTCCAGAGTAGGGAGTTGTCGTTGGTATCGGTCGCCATGGCATCTTCATTTTGCTCTTCGGTTGATAATGATGCCAATCTACAGGCCGCCGGCCTACAAGTTTACATGAAAGCAGTCTCAGATTTGCGATCTCGCGCAATGTCGTTCAGGCAGAATTGGGGTCACTTACTGATTGCATCAATAATTCTATTTCAGTATGAGGTATGCACATCCTCGCATCTTGTCTCGAATTATCATGGTAAAGCATTAATTCGCGCTGAAGTTCAATGTACCTTCTGCCATGTTTAATATACCGTCGACTGGCATGACGAGCCACGTCTTGGGTATAACTTCGATTTTGAAACTTGTCGGCCCAGCCGGTTTTCAAACTGAGCCATTTCACGCCATGTTTTTGTTTGCAAGAGGTATTTTGGTAAGCCTGGTCTCGCGCACTGTACCATCAAAAGCGGAAAAGAGATCGAAATCGCCGACTAATCATATATTCTGTTGCGGTAGATAAATCGAGACATCGCGCGACGAACACCATCATTCGTCATGGAGGGCGACTGGCTCACTACTCCATGGGCCAAGACTCCGAAATCACTAGTTGACAAGATAATGGACTGCAAAGGCAGATTACCAGCCTTATGGGAGCTGGTTATTCGGCCCTGCCAGGGCGTTGCATCAAGCACCCAACTATTTTGCAATGCATGCCGGGAAACCCGCTATTTTGTTCACCAGCTACAAGCTCAGCTTGACGAATGGGTTACAGGGTTCGAAGAGGAATTGCCGCACTTAGCCGGCGTAGCTTCGGCGACAGAGGAAGACGCATTGCAAAGCAAACGGCCATTTCGCCGTTACGCTGAAGCGAATCCGCTCCTCCTATACTGGGAGACTCGCCTGGTACTGTACTCGCTGCTTTGGCGCGTGGGGAAGCGGCCGGCAGATATTTGCCATGATGGAATATCAAGAGATTTGCACCAGGGATGCTGTGTTTATTGGGGCAACGCGAGCTCTTGCGCGTAACGCCGCGTTTTTCGTAGGCCCTGGCATCGGTTCTTGGCATCGGGACGGGTTTGTCTCCCCTATTCATGCTGCAGGCGCCTTTTGCGAGAGACGAGGAGGCTTGGGGAAATTGGGGGATCGAATCATGTATTTACAAAAGTATACTATCGAGTGCTGGGATACGGATCGCTTCGCTAGTCCCATGCTGCTGATAGACGACGGCAGCCATTCTGCATCATTACTCCAGCACTGAATCAGGGGCCACCACAAAGCTTATACCCTGCAGTGATGTCAACCCCGTGGCGCGATTGATTGCCACAGTACAGTGGTGACGTCTAATTTTTGTGGCCAATCGCAACTTGGATTTTGAGATGAGAGTGACGTAGCCAGTACCATCTGATCTCCGCCTGAATCACAATTCTTGCATACATGTAGGGCACGAGGCCGTGCGTAACAGGGGCTCATCTCGTATTGATGCTCACTGCAGCCTGTTCCAGGCTAGCAAGTCTTAGGCTATACGCAGGCACCTAGACTCGGGCGGGAAATAGGCCGGAAGGCAATTATAATAATGTCTCCCCAGCCTTAGCCAAAATCTTGCAGAAATTGACAGTGAATTTGCTGGTCGCAAGCTCGTTTCTCGCATCGCAATGCGGTCTTCGCTCAGTCTGCTGTCGGGCCTGCTCCTCGCCGGTACAGTTGCGACGGCCTCTGTAAAACTTGGCTCTGCCACTAACCAAGTCCAGACACCGCCTTGGCCCAGCTACCCGGCATCCCGACCGTGCCATTCAACGGCGGCGGGAAGAAAGCATTCAAGCTTGATTCTGTTGCCACGATCATTATCGACGCGAAATACACGACGACGACTGATAGAGGTGGACTCACACTCATTCCCCCGACCCTGCATGAGTTTGGCGCGACGTTTGCGAAGGACCTCCAGGAAGTGCTCAACAAGACAATCTCAACCAAGGAGGGCGACAAGCGCGAATCCAACACCATCTTCTTGACCATTGACAGCGAACACGAATTCCTAGACGCCGCAGGCCGATCGACTAGCGAAGGATACACAATCGTCGCCGAGGAAGATGGCATCACCATCCGGGGCGCCAGTTCCTTGGGCGCATGGTGGGGGACGCGAACGCTTCTGCAGCAAGCTATCTTGGGAGACGACGGTGCGGTCCCCGTAGGTCAGGGCGATGATGCTCCTGGCTGGTCGACCCGAGGCATGATGCTTGACTGCGGTCGCCACTTCTATCCCAAGCAATTCCTCATCGACATGTGTTCCTACATGTCTTTCTTCAAGCAGAACACCTTTCACATCCATCTCAGTGACAACACGATTGTGCCGACGTACACGCCCGACAACTTCAACGAGACGTATGCACGTTTCCGCCTATGGTCAGACAGCAGCGAAGTATCCGGACTCAATAAGCATGCCAACGAATCGTACACCAAGGACGACTTCGAGGACATTCAGACCAAATGCGCCCAGCGCGGTGTTACTGTCATTCCGGAAATCGAGGCACCCGGCCATTGCCTGCCCATTGTACAGTGGCGCCCACAAATTGGTTACCAGGGCGATCTCAGCCTGCTCAATATCTCGCATCCTGACACACTCCCGACCATGAAGACCATCTGGAAAGAGTTTCTCCCATGGTTCCATTCGTCCGTCGTCTCCATCGGAGCCGATGAATACAAAGGCCCGGAAGAAGACTACAAGAAATTTGTCAACGAAATGTCGGCATTCATCAACCAAGAGGCTGGCAAGTCTATTCGTATCTGGGGCACCTTCCCTGCTGTCAAGCACGCTGGCTCTTCCACGACGGTGGATTCGAACATTACTATTCAGCACTGGGCCTACCTGTTTGACAACCCTTACGAAGATTATATCAAGAACAACTACTCGGTTATCAACTCTGATGAGATGTATTATATCGTCATGAAAGATGGTCCGTACGGCCGAACAGTCAACACTTCCACGACATTCACTGGCAACCCTGACGGGCATGGGCCTTGGTACCCCAACATTTTCAACCTCAGCAATCCAGAACAAAATCCATCGCGTGACAACAGGCTCATCGAAGGCGCCATTTCACCTCTGTGGAACGATCATGGTGCCAACACCAGTGTCTACTCAGAAGCATACTACGCCTGGCGAGACGGTATCCCTGCCCTTGCTGATAAGCATTGGGGCGGCAATTTGACCCAGGATCATTATTCCAACTGGCTTTCCAAGCTCCTGGCCAAGATTCCAGATCAGAAGCTGGAGCGCCGCATTCCTTCCAAGCAGAACACCATCTTCTCTTATGACCTACGCAAGGTCAAGGGAGAGGCTGTGATAGATAAATCAGGTAATAAGTATGACGCTAAAACGACGTGCAAGGGGGCCGACGATAGCATTTCCATATCGCCCGACTGCGACATCACCACACCTTGGTCATCGAAAGGCAGAAACTACAAACTTTCCTTGACACTCAACGTTGATAAACTTTCCGATCAGACGAACACGACCCTTGTGTCCGGGTCAGACTCAACCCTCATGCTTACACCAAATGTCACTCTGTTCGCATCTGGTATCTATTACAGACTCAACAGGACCATTCCCTTACAATCATGGGTTCGCTTAGAGATCAGCGGCGATGGCCCCAAGACTTTCGCTTCCGCCTTCAATGAGAAAGGTGGTAAGATCTTCGCCAATGAGGAGTTCCTGGCAGAGATAAGCTACTACGGCGCGCCGCTGCGATGGCACGAAATGGCTATCGAAGCGCCCATTCATCAAATCACTGGCTGGCAGGGCAAGTTGCGCGATTTCACCCTGACCACCGACGGCATTGGCGGCTCGAAGCCGGGGGGTTCATCTGCTACTCGGGGGGTACCTAGCGCGTATTTCTTGGCTGCAGTCTTTGTCGTTACCATGTATCTCAGCCTCTGATAGTAGAACAGCAGGTATTCCTGTTTATATTTTCTGCGCATGCGCCCTGATAAAAGATTTCATTTCGCTAAGTGTTGCCTGCCGTTAGCGCTGCAATCCGGCGAAACCTTCAGAATACACACGACGGCCAGGCTCTGTGTTTTGTTACAACTCTAGTTATTACCATACTTTAAAAGCTAGAATTTCTTGTATAATAATTAAAATAGGTACAGATGTGCTTTGCAGCACTAGTGCGATTTTTTCTTTAAATTGAAATCAGAACGCTCTCAATGTATCCATCCAATATGTCTCCAAAATAGCACAATTCCGCTAAGTGCAGCAGTGAGGCCTGTGAAAATAACCAATGGCCCATAAACCGTCCCATATGCACCGTATGTTTTCACATGCCAGAAGTCGCCGACGAGCGCCTGACTGAGGGGGCCAGACAAAACGCTTCCAATGCCTCTACCAGCGGCAAGGACCGAGAGCACCATAACCGGGTCCGTATCTTCGCACGAGTACCTGTCGCTAATGGTATCATCTGTCGTGACTTGCCGCATGAGACCAGTCCAGGCTGACGTATAAGAACCGGCAAACAAGCCGTAGAAGGCGCAGTAGATGAGCAGCGACGGCACTGTCGTTGTAAAGCCCCATAACAGGAACGTGGCCAACGAGGCGCCGACCGTTGCAATGAACAAACATTGAGCAACGTGGTAGTTATCGGACAGCCAACCCATAGTAGGGCATCCCACAGTCGATGCGAGGTTGAGCAGCAATATTGTGCTGGCTGCCACAAGCTTGCCCCCACCGAGCACAGATCGCGCATAAGTCGGCAAGAAGATGCTTGGCAGAAAGAACCCCAGAGCCTGAAAGATGTTGGCGAGCTGGTGAAGCATAAACGTTTGACTTAGCGTGAACCGAAAGTTGAATGGGTTGCCTTGAGCTGTGGACTGGCTTGGAGGCAGGCGAGGCTTGACAAAGTACACCACGGGGAGGGTGATTGCCACGAGCGCAACAGCGCAGACCCTTAACGTGTATTGATATCCGTAGCTCCCCAACAGATACTGTAGTACGAACGGAAGTACTGATCCCGACAGCCCGGTACCGGCCCACATGATTCCGTATGCCATTCCCTTTCGTCGGTCGAACCAGTCGTTCAGAAACGCGATGCAGGGGCAGTAAGATAGAGAACTTCCGATGGCAAAAAGAATTCCTTGCGTTCCAATTAAGTGGGGGACGGTCGTTGCGAACGAAGCGGCCACAAGAGCGCCTGCCATGACGAAGATGCCGATAAGAGGCGACCAGACACTCAGCCGAGGTGAAAGTCGTTGGATTCCCATGGTGATAGGCATGCCCAAATACATAATACCCTTGTATGGGTTAGCCAAAAAAAAAAATTGCGACCATTATCAAAACTCCTGTTACGTACCATGGCACATGTAGAAACCGTAGGTAAACTTGAATCATTTTGAAATGGCGGGTGCGTGTTATAATAGTCCTGGAAGACGCCGTACGCGCCGGGGAAACCTGTCGATGGAGAAACAGAAACACGTTAGTAGCTCTTACGCAACTCATTCTCTCTTGGGGGTTGTTATAGCAGCTTACCAAGTGCCAATCCTTCAATTAAGAAAGAGCCAGTCAAGAATAGCCATGCGTGTAGCCCTCGGTCGGGAGGATGCACCACCTTGGAGCGCGCCTTGAGAGAATCGTGTTTCTCATTGTCAATTGATGTTGCCGGAGAGTATATCGGTGCCTCCTCGTCTGTCACTGAGAGTGTTCTCCCCATTCTCGGCGTCTTCCGATTTGGCTCCTCTAATCGATTGCTCGATATCGTTTCGCTGTTGAAGCTAAACCTAGGCCAAGACTGGTCCGAATATCGCCAACTCGGAGAATTTCGACAAGCAGAGTTTTGTTTTCCAGATTTAATTTCCGTGCACACGGCTCCGCGTTCCTTTTTATTTAATCCCCGACGCTTCGAGCTTTTGAAGCGCCCGGGAAGCTGCGGAGCGTCTCAAGCAAAAGCCCGCAGAGTCAGGAATGACGCCTGTTTGTAAGACACGCTCAAGAGCCACGCCATATCATGCAGGCCCCGCCATGCAAGCTTTGGCACTGGCTGGAATGATTAGCTGTCGCCTTGCCACCAGTTCATGATCATTAACAAACGGTTAAGTGCGGGCCTGTCAGTCGAGGGAGACAAGACGGGACAGCCTTCTAGGCTTGTCATCGCTGTGAGGTTGCTCCCGGACGCATGAGCCTAAAGCTGAACGACCGCCGTACCCGTGCCGCAAACATGGCAATATATGCACAGAATTCTTTATTATTAACTGGAATTATATCCAATAGAGTAAAAGCCGGAAGAAAGAGACCTCCCAAGCTGTCTAGCTAGAGGGACTATAGCAAGCATCTCTACTTTGTTGCCGCTCATTATCGCACGGGGCCGGCTACGTCCCCTTCGCTCTCACGGGGTTTCGGTGCACAGTGCCGACTTTCCGTGAGTTCAGCAAAGGCCACTGGCAGGAATTCAAGCTACAATTCCTTCCGTCACGATGTAAACTAAATCTGTCTCACAAGTGCTTCCACTCGGTAACATAATTGGCGGGCTGATCCTGACCCACCCACAAGATGGTGCTGTCTCAGTGTCAGGAATCCGACACCCTTGTCTGCCGTTGTAGCGTCGTAGAATCGGTTGAAAATTGATGTAAGTTAGAGCAGTGTGCATCAGTCTCGTATTAATAGCACAGCTAGAGCGCCCGAGTCCTTATATTACCTAATAATGAGTTCATCGCAGTAGTGTCCTTTGAGGCGCGTTGTGCTCCCATGACGTATATCGGCGGGAAGGGCGACAACAAATTTTAGATTCAGCCGGAATTCCCGAATTTTTGTTGATAGTCTAGTGATCTTCCTTCCGTCATCGTTGCAGGGTTAGCCACAGGTACGTCTTCCTGCCTTACTTGACCTAGTTTTGTTGGTTTCCGGAGTCCAAATACATTGTCATCGACTCTAGAGACAGTGGTCTAGGTACTTTATGCAGTAACAACTAAATGAATAAGCTGGACCAAATTTGGTAGGAGTAGCTGTTGGCAGAGCAAAGCTCTCTTCTCCGAACTAGGAAGCTGTCGTTAGGATCAAGCTCCTCATTCAACACAGCATGTGTGTGTTCTTCCAAACTCGCATATACAATACAACACGGAGTCCGCAATCGCAGGAGGGAATGTCTGCAACCAGGCAGCGAGGCAGCGGGGCTATAGTTCATGCCGTTCTTTCGTCGGCGAGGGAATGAATCATCGATGTCGATCTCTGCAAATCCTTAGCTAAAAGGTTTTAGAGTGGTGATTCTCAGCTTTTTAGACGCAGCCCGAGCTCATAACCTATCAGACTGTGAGGGTTACGGAAGCTCCATTACTTTACCCACTACCCAAGTCAAGAGGATGAAGGTCTTAAATGCATTCACGACAATGATCCAGGGTGAACTGGGACAACTCCTTGACTGGGGCGGAATACAGTTTACAGTGAACACGGCTCTTGTCGAAGTGAGACTCTTACTGGATTCAATTTCCTCGCTACACATACTCCAGATATGAATGGTATTACATTAAGGTCCCGCTCACTGAATGGAGACGCCGATGCTGCTTGTTGCCGCTTGCTACCCTATTGGGGGATGGTAAACCTATAGGTGAACAACTCGTGACCCAAGACGAAGGGGGGGGGGGCGAGTGTCAAGGCTGGAACAGGTACTTGAATGAAGATCCGTTTCAACTTCTAACGAGACATAAGTCTAAATACACGAAATATTTCCAGCGATCTGTAGAGTGTGATATCAAGGCCAAAGGTTCATGCTGGTGCACTGGATGGCGCCTGGCTCCGATCCTCGGAGTCCAAGCTTCACTTTCTTAGTTGGTTTCCTCACTGTGGTCGTTGGCCACCTCCTCGGCCATCTTTCGAAGCTCCTCGGCAGCCTCTGCAATTGTCATCAACCATTTCTTGAAATCTTCCGGGCTCTCTGCCTTCGGGGGTTGTAACTCGTCGCGCGTGCTCACAACAGCAGCACTGGCGGACATATCGTTGGCCGAGAGCGCCATAACATAGACGGCAACTGCTCGTTCTGTTAACTAAATTCGAATCCTGGAGAGAAAATATTTGTAGACTCACAGGACAGGGTGGCAGCAACAGCGAAGTTAACCATGTTTGCGGTACGATTATATAATTGGTGACTCAAGTTAATTGTTTTGCGAAGATGCGAATAACGTCAAGATACGAGAAGATGAGAGCTGCCCGTTGGATAAACTTTCGGTTGGGATTTGGTCTTGAGCTTTTTTGGACGGGTCTGGCCTGTCTTATAACTTCGAGCAGACGAGAACAGGGATGATTGGAAAGCCGGGCTTGAATCCGACGCATCAAGGAGGAAAGTGCTGCTTTGCTCCGCACAGACTCACAATATTACTTCAATATGCGTTCTACCCGGTATTCTAGTTGGAGTTCAACGTATATCGTCTCTTGACTCGTTATTAGTGGGGATTCGTGGCACTGTACCCGTGTGTCGGTAGATGCCGAGTAGCTACTCACAAGGCCTGTAGAGTGGGACATGATATGACACGGCATAGCGTAACAGATATTGTCAGACTTGTAAAAGTCCTATTCTAGCACTTGAAGCACGAAAAACTAATTAGGTAAAGCAACTCCTACGGCCGGTTTTCCTTAATCACGAGCTCAAGGCCGTACCATGGTTCACAGTTTCGTTATGAGTGGGGAGTCACGTCACTCTGTGCCGGAGATTCCGAATAGCTATAGAGTAGCGCAATTATGCCGTGCTGTAGACGGTATTATGTACTTTAATCTACGACTTAGCATGGCAGTGGAAAGACGAAAGAGGAAGCGTCGTACCGTAAAGCAACCAAAAACTAAAGTAACTAAGAAGTCTATCAGCCGCGACAGCAAGGCAGCTGTACATATCTACCGCGCCGCGCCGTCATTTGAGTATACGTTAAATGCGTGAGGTACTCAGGGCATGCGTGCTAGCTCCATTGCTCAGGTGTAAAGATTAGGAGCATGAGCTATTACTGCGATTCTCTTCAAGGTCGTTATTGTGGTGGTGGATGTTCGGCTAAGACCAAAGAACGGTTCTGGAAGAGAGTACCTACAACGTGGTGAGAAATGCATATTTCCGATATCAATCCATTCCGTAGAGTCATCCCGCGAGTAAAGGAAATGAATAGAAGTCGTGGCAGAAAGTACGATGCAAGAGGGTCTAGAATCAGGACAGAATGGCCTCATATCTGTGAGGAGCTCAGCCCGCAATGATACGGTTATCCTTGATTATAAGTCAAATGGTGTATAATTCATACTTATTTGACTCATAATTAGCAGGCATGGAATCAATTGCCGTAGTTTAAACAGTCGAAGTCAATGGGGGCGACGGCACTTCGACATGGGGCTCCTCGGTTAGCGAGTCACGAACGGTTCAGAGCGCTGAAGATACCGCCGTCCCACGGTTTATGACATGGTTGGACAAGGTGTGGCGCTTCATGCCGTCAACTCACGTCAGCGGTCATAGCCAGTAAGGCGGAAGAAAGTCACTTGGCTTGCCAACAGCATCGTGAACCGATATTGAACGGGTTTCCCGAGTGTCTGTGGCGAGGGATCTTGTGTGAACGGCTATATATGTGTCTCCAGCCGCCTCTTTCCATCGGGAGCTCACACACATTCTACACTCATCCCTTCTTTGATCGGTTACAGTTACCACTTCTTCGCTGACACTTACACATCCGATGATCCTCCTTCAACCTCTGCTAGCCCTCTTGGGCTGCGCCGTGCTCGCGGCCGGGTACTCCATCCCCGGCTCCGTCGAGCGCGTGTACTTCTACTACGCCTATAAATTGGATTACTTGACTCCTGGAGCTCAGCTGATTGCGCCAGGCTGCCCAGGAGCAAACAACAAGGCTTGTACTCTAGAGGAATTCATACGGTACATCAGCCAGGACTCTGACAAGCTGCCGAAATTCTCCATTACATCCGAGGAGTATCCTGCCGTTGCGGCGACAGCCCAGAAAATTGCCGATCAAGGTCTGACAGGCATCATCGATGTCAACAAGGTCATTCAGGACGCCAAAGGCAACTACGCCGCTCTGCTCCGCAAAGTAGGAGACCGGGTCCTCGGAAAGCTCAATTCGAGCCCCAAGAACCCAGGAGATCTCGTTCACTTCGAAGACTGCAAGGCAAAGGTCTATGAGTCCATGAAAGGGGTATACAATGAGCGTATGCGAGCTGCTGTGGAGTCTTTCAAGCCGTTCACGGAGGAGGCCGAGGTCTTCACGGTTGTCGAAAAGGAACTTGGAAGAGGCAAGCTTGTTGACCTTGAGGCTACGACCAAGGCGAACCCCGGAAAGACAAAGACCCAAATTAAACAGGCCTGGGCGGAGCACATTGCAGGCGGCCATGAAGAGAACCTTCAGATGCTCCAAAAAAGCGTCAAGACGGCAAAGGATCTTGTGTGTCCAGCTGGCGGCAGTCGCCGGAAGACCAAGAGACAGGCCCTACTCTGCGGAGAAGTTATTATCCAGGACCCATTGGCAACCCCCGAAAAAGTGCCAGCTCCGCCCAAAGGTGAGGACATCCCATCTCTTCCTCCCAATGGCGAAGAGGTTGTGGCTCCTCCCAAGGGGGAGAAGGCCCCGTCGTCTAAGCTAGGACAGGCGGCAGAGTTGGCCGAGACGATTTCGGAGAAGGAATTTGTGGAACTTGCGTCCAAGCGTGGTTTGACAACCCTGGCGAAAGAGAAGTGGTCCATGTCCTTGTCGGATGTGCGCACATCTCTCAAGTACGAGCGACTTACGCCTGCGTCACCCAAAGTCAGTGGCGGCGGCTTCAATGGGCCGTCGGTCGGCACGGGTGCGACCGTGGTCGTCGGCGGTGCCATATGGGTCTACGGAGTCGTCGATGCCTTTACCCACAATGTGACAGCTCTGGACCGCGCTGCAGCCGTGACAGCAATTATACCCTTCGTCGGCTGTGCTGTCCAGACGGCCGCCGAGGCGGAGAAGGGCGGCGTTGATGGGCTGGACTCGGCCCTGTGCTTCCTTGGTGATGGACTCTTGCTCACCCCAGCCTTCCCAATTGGCATTGCTATCCACGTTGTCCGAGCCGTCATCAGCTTTTTCAAGCCTCCGCCAGTGCCCACCCTAGAGGACATGCAAAGCGCTCGCGACAAGACCTGGAACAGGTTCCTCGATGATGACATTTACACATACATTCACTCGCATCCGTCGTACAACGAGGTCACCGACCACCCTAGGCGCTCTCAGGAGAAGACCTTCCGGGAAAAGCTGGAAAGCGCCTTCGCCATTGAGGAACTAGCCGTCCTTTCCCATGGCGCACAGACAATCGGCGCAGCGACTGCCAGCGCTCAGGACGCCCTGGAGGCCAGCGCCTCTCCCGAGGAAAAGGCTGAGGTAGAAAATGGCATCCTGGCGGCAAAGCAGCAGCTCCAAACGGCCACGTTCAAGGAAGTCGTGCGCCGGCAACGCCAGCTGCTCCTGAATCTGCCCAAGGCGCTCAAGGATAGCCATGCTATCTCGCTGCAGCCCACGGCAGACCAGTACAACAAGGACTTCATCGACAACCTAATCTCAGAGAAAATGGTGAATAAGTACAAGAAAATAATATACGCGGGTGCTGACTCACCCGCGTTGAGCGACGCAGACGAAGTACGCTACAAATTACACGACATTGCCACACATCTGCGCCAAGCACCGCCGGTGCTGCCCAAGTACTTCGACCTTGCCTACATTATCGGGCAATCGAGAGCACTAGTCTCGCTTAACAATTCTACACTGTCCCCCCAGGAATACGTGAGGGAGAAGGTCCCGGAACTTTCAGAGTCTTCTATCCAATTGCATTCTCTGCACCACACGCTTCAAGTTGCACGCTTGCTTACGAACAAACTCACCGAAGACAACCTCTCTACAGTCTTCCCAAATGACGATGCCGAAGCCTCCCGAGAACTCCAAACTCTTGTTGCGATGAAATATGGAAGATTGCATGATGATTACAAATTCAAGTGGGCCGATAGCCAGTTTCACGGTGCGACATCTTGGCTCATCGGAGATGACGCGCCAAGAATAATTCGATACCTCACGCACCCGGAAGTCCCTCCTACTTTGGAAAAGACAGAGAACACTTTCTACGTTTCCCTTGTTGTTGGACTGAGCGAGGCCATCGTCGATAGCCTAACTCAGAATGCGGACGCGCTCGGCAAGCGCAAGGCGGTGGGTGTCGGCCAAGCCATGATAGAGTTGGCGAACCGGCTCAAGGATAGAGTGGGCGAGTCCGACTCTCGGTGGGCCACGGCAATCAAAGCGAGTGAGAACGGAGACAGCACCGCCACTCCCGACGCGGACACTGCACCGGCCGCCAAGTCGAAGAGGACGCTACCCCGGTCGCGTTCCGGGTACCGGGCGCAACTCGCGGCGTCTGTGCAGTAGCCGTGGGTGGATGGGTGTCTTCACCACGCGCGCGGAGGTGGACTGAGAGATGGAGAAAGATAAGTCTAAGCTGCCTCAGAGTTAGACTCGCTGAACCCATGGGCTTCCTTGAAAATGGATGTACAGATCCTCAGCTCTCTTGTTCCCCCTAGGATATGTATGTACACGTCACAGACAGACCATAATTCTACATATCTCTTCGCTCATAAAGGTGCTTGTTTTGGAGATGAATTTTGGGCACCCCTATGCACATAATTAAGCACACACCGGTGACTGTGGTATCATTGTGGAAGCTTGTCATCGTGCCACCGGGCAGATTCGCACGAGTACAGGCCCGCTCACAACACGATTTCTCCCGGCCGTTCGGCAGTGCGTCATGTGTATCCGTCGTGCCCTCGGAGGGCTTTGCATGTGTCAACCAGTCTTGAGCTTGGTCATCGCAATTAAATAGGTTGCGGAACCTCACGCCCGGCCTTTCAACGGCCACTTTCGAGGCAAGACGAATACGGCGTGCAGATTCAGAACAGGATGGTCCGGAGCTCGCTCCTACGCCGCGTTTGATTAAATGGGGCGCGTTCCATGCAAGCATTCGTACAAATGCGAGTAATGTCTGTCGAAAGGCGGTTGGTGGATCAATACAGCGGGCCTTTCCAACGGTACTGAGCCCATGGATAATCACAATAAGGTAGGCTTTGGTAAATTATGATCTGGTAAAATGAAGAAACTCCTTACTAATCAATTCAGCCGAAAAAGATTATACATTACTGTGTACAGAAATGGTTATTATATCACAAAGAATTAAGTCTATCAATTCAATTCAACTATTTTAGATGCATATATTCGAAATGCATTTGTGTCTCAATTAGGTTTGAGTGTATTCCCGTCACTCTCGTTCCATTATATATAGGCTAAGGCTAATGTACCCTCTCTAATGTGCTGGGGCTTGACGTCTTCCTGGCTGCACAACTTATCCTCTCCCATACACTGCTTACTTCTGTGTGTAAACCTATTGATCGACTAGCACAGTCAGTCATTAATGGCCGACAACATCCCGGCGACTCTCCGAGAGCGCCTGTGCACTCTGGCCTTTAGTGATACGGCAGCCCGCGATGCAATCCGGGGCGTTGCCGTCCCCAACGCCCTCGGCCGCCGGGCCATGCGTCTCTGCGTCATCCGCGGCATTCGCTATCACGAGGCTTTTGCTCGTGGCCCTCAGACGCAGACGTTGCGGGCATGGCCTGAGTTTGCCCGCGCTCTCAATGCCCGCGCTATCATGAGCAACAGCGTCCCGGACATGACCATCAGCGGCGATGATGTCCCCTATTGCATCTGGCACCCGGACACGGCCGCAGAAGACACATATCGCCAACTCGTGCATCGCTACCCGTGCATGGCCTACCAGGCTGCCCGTGCCTGCGCTGTGGCCGGATACAGCGGGCTCTACCGAGAGCTGGAGGAGGGAAGCAGCATCTTGCCGGAGGTGGCCATTGCAGAAGAGGCCAGAGCGTGTGGCAGTCAGGACATCTACCAAGCCATCATGAGTCAGCCCGTCAGGTACCGTGTCATGGACGACTACACTAGATCGATTCTACGTTTCCCGCAGCCGTCCGGCCTTAACGGAGACACTGCTATCAAGTCCATGCTTAACGTCAAGCAGAAGTTCAAGACTCCCAGCGGGCATGAGGACTGCGTTTTCGGTGGCGGCGAATATCACGGCGGCGATGGCGACAGCGACGATGCCTTCGATGACGATTTCTTCAACATGCTCCCCGAGTCCGGCTTTGAGGATGCCACGTTCAATATCGCCGAGGATATGAACATCGATGAGCTTGCGACGCCTGAACTCGACGGCTCGGCGGACCTGGAAATGGCCGACTACCTCGCCAGGCCGCTGCCACCGGACCTGCCGTCGGGCAACAAAGACATGTTGATCCTAGCGGCCGCCTACACAGGCAACGTAGATCGGTACGCTCGGCTCCGACGGCCTAGCATGGTCGACAACGAAGCCGGCTGTGTTGTGCGTGGCATCTACCACTGTCCCTTCTTCGCAGCCTGGTGGGCAGCACAAGAGCTCCCAAAAGGACCATCTCGCCATGCTGCCTGGATCGGCCAAGCCATCCACGCGCGGATGATTATGAGCAATGACCTCAGCCGACTGACGCCAGACCTGCGCCGGGACCAACTCCCCTACCTCATCTGGTACCCAGCCGTCGCGAATTCCGGCACGTACAAAGAAGTCGTGCGCCGGTGCCCAGCCATGATACCCGCTGTCCTTCGCGCCGCCATCTACTCTCGAGACCGCGACCTGTTCGACTCGCTTCTAGACGCCGCGGAGCCGGACCCGTTCCTCCTGGGCGAAGCGCGAGCGCACGACAACGACGCAGACGGAGTGCAGCCGTCGTATTTCGCACGGCGCCTACTAGCACGCGCGGAGCAGCTTGGGCTTGCGGCAGAAATACGCGACCTGCAGAACGATCGATGGGGCGTGGACTTTTGGAAGCGGTTCAGCGTGCGCAGCGACGCGCGCCAGGGCATGCCTACAAGCGGGAACTGGCTCTTCAGCGGGCCGAGCATCGTCGGCGCGGCGCAGGACCCGGGAATCTACAATGGAGTGTGGGCGGACGCTTCTGGTGCCGAGCTTTTTGCTTCAGCGCCAGAAACGTGGCGGCCCAAAAAGGGAGGTATGCAGGTCGACTACGAGGAGTGGCCACAGTGAGGTACTATTGAGCGTCTTCGCGACCCAACAGTTTCCAGCTAGATGAATCAGTAGATACCATTTAAAGTGAGTAGCTTTGTGCTACTTGTACTGACCATAGAGCTTATATAACACGCTCGTGAGAGTCGCGTCGGACTCCAAGGCAAGTTGGAGCTGAGCAACAAACATATAGCGCAGGCTTTGTGTTAATTCTGGACTCAACGGGCCTTTCGCTGAGAATATAAGTAAGTTTATATATACTTGGTAACTTTTAGTCTTTAGAAAATATGCAATTCCCATCTTTGCTTAGCTAGAGATTTGCTACTAGCTTACTCTTGTATCGCAAGGTGGGCTCTGCGATGCGCAGCACGTAGGAATGAGCAGAATATTACGTGGATGGTGATACTCTACTAGGAGGCCTTTTTGTGGTTCAATATATTGATCATTTCGGTACTTAATACTCCTTTCCTAGTAAGAAGCGCGTCAGGTGCAAGCCCTTTCCTCAAGGCTTAATCACGCCCCTAAGTTCTCACGTCGGACTGAACTCTGACTCAAGCCAGGCCCTGAGCAGCAGCAGCCACACGAGCAATCTCGCCAATGCTGGCTGGACCCATGGTGAAGTTTCCTTGGTAACCGTACTGGGCGATGTAGAAACTATGGACGCCCTTCTTCACAATGGCCGTGCCATCAGTCTCAAAAGTTGACTTGGAAGCCGGCACGTAGGGGCTCCACGTCTCGTAGAAGTCATGGACAATGACCGATGACTTGGCGATCTGGCTGCTGTTACTGGGCAGAGAGTTGAGGCTCTCGGGCGTAAACGGAGGATAGCCGAGAGGGCAGCGAGGATCTTTGCCGTCGTAGGCCTTGTCGTGGTCCTTGGTGTAGCAAGTTTCGAGGTTGAGGATCGAATCGGCAGCGTCGAAGAGGGACTCGCTGCCAGGTAGCACCGGGACACCCGGGTTAAGAACAACGGGACCACCCTTGCCTGCAAAAACGGACTTGGCATATTTGGTAATGTCGAGGTTGCGCTCAAGTTGGGCAGGGTTGGTATCAATCTGGTCAAAGAAAATGCCATGAATGGAGATGTCCTGGTCAACCCCACTCCAGTTTTTCTGTTTCGTCCACTTGGCATAGTCGTCGATACCCTTTTTGACAAGCCCTGTATCGCGACCGCCGAAGCCCGTATACACGTAGCCGACTGTCTTAGCATTGCTTCGTGCATTGACCTTTCCAAGGTGGTCTGCCCAGTCTATCAAATCTCGGGGCGTCGGGCTTCCGGGATCTGCCAGCGACGAATTGTAGGGAGGTCCGTTGCCGTTGTTGACAATGACATAGAAGTCGAGAGCAGGATACTTGTCAATTGTGTCAATCAGTGCATCCCAGTCCGATTTCCAGGTAAAAGGGGAGATGTAGTAGGGCACTAAAAGCGCAGTCTTGGCATATGCAGCTGCCGCGAGTGCGGAGAATATGAGAGATGATTTCATTTTGTTTGAAGAGCGGCGTTGAAGATGTTGGCAACGGAGATTGTCCAATGCGGTGCAGTACCCTTTATATGAGAAAATCACACTCGTTCAGGAAAAGCTGGCATTGGTTCATCAGCTAGCTCGGTAGTTGCGACGTGGGATTGCCTAGCCAGGAGCGAATTAGGATACAAGTTAGCGCAACACAGGCTGACCCGGTTTGGGCTGTGCGCTCTGATGCAAATCAGGCTGGGTGCGACAAAAAAGGCTCCAAGTTGCCTTTGGCCTCCTGCAGACTGGACCCCATTCATTTCTACACGCCCAGTTTTGAACGACAAGGCTGGGTCTAGAACCGAACACACAGCTGCCAACGATTCAACATGCGCATGACGATGAAAAGCTTTGCATGACATGATAGAATTTAACTGGATTGGTAATTTTTTTTTCGACAGCCTCATCTTTAACCTATCGAGCTTTTAAGCTTAAGCTCGGCACTTGTCTATCCTCCGCCACATTTGGGCACCGCCGAAACTCCCAGGCTGTCAGCAAATTCGACCCCTCGTGGGGAAGCCGGCGCGGGGAATGCGGCTTATATTCTGACAAATTCGAGTTTTCGGGCCAGCCAGCAGCCAATCGTCACGCCATTGATTTTGCCGCTGGCATCGCGACGGGCCACAATGGTCCAGTCACCAGGAGGGGACGAATCCATGGCTCTGGGGCAGGCAAGCGCAAAGACGTCCTCCGCGAGCGCTCGCATTAAGTGGATAGGGCCTTTTCCGAAGAAGCCGTCAAACGAGCCGTACAGCATGCCATCAGTGCCACTGCAGTGGAAAACGGAGTCGATTTCTTCGCACTTGAAGTTTCCATGCAAATCAGAGTAATTCGCACGCGGCTTGGCGACTGGTACACGGTTGGCGCGGAATCTACGGTTGTCCTTGGGAAGAGTGACCTCGAGCACATCTCCGCTTAAAACAGCAGTGATGTCGTTGGAGATAGCTTTGTTCGCCTCCACAGGAGTGATGTCCACTGCAGCGCGATGGTAGACAAAAGACAGCTTTCCGTCCGCTTCTCCTTTGCCAATAGTGACAGCCAAGTCTGATTCTGGGTCCAGGTAGCTACCAATGAATGTGGGGTTGGGCTGAACAGCGTTCAACTTGGCGTCTTGTACTCCCAAAAGACGCTCGAGAATGTAGTCACACATTGCGCCGACCTTGGCCTGCTCCTCGTTGAGTAGAGCGACAACAGATACTCTGGCCTCGGGAGCGTAAATTCTGTTCAGCCTGTAGCCACGAAGAGCGCCACCATGGCCAACCACAGTAACGCCACCGACAGTATGATGGCTCAGACCGTAGCCGTAGTCGCTAGGAGCTCCGTCCTGAAACTGCTGCTTCTTGCTGTTGAGGCCATACCAGTTTTGCGCGTTGTCACGATTGCTGTCCACAAACTTCTCGTAGGCGACCATGTCCGACAGCGAAGCCACAATGCCGGCATCACCAGCCCACTCGATACGGTTGTCTCCGGGATAGAAACCGTCCTTCTCGCTACCTTCATGGCCGACGCAAGGACCAGGGTGCTTCGAGGTGTCGGCGCAGAGAAAGGCAGTCTTCATACCAGCAGGCGCGAATATTCTCTCATTCAAAAGGTCAGAGAGAGTCTGGCCAGTGACATTCTCCATTATGCGGCCCAAAACATAGAAGTTGGTGTTGGCGTACGAGTACTGCGTGCCCGGCTCAAACTGGAAGGACTTGAGGCGCTGCAGCATTTGAGGACCATGGCGCTCGATAGAAAAGGGCGTCTCGGGCCGGGCACCCCAAAGCACAGTCAGGGCCCAGTAGTCGCGCATGCCAGACTGGTTGTTGCAGAGCAGCTCCAGCGTCAGGCGTTTGTCGGCAGTCATCTCCTCGGGTAGCAGCTTGGCCAGCTCGTCGGCGAGCTGCTGTGCTGCCGGCGCGCCGCGCGCAGCCATGGCCGGTGTAGGGTTGAGTTGGAGTTCCGTCAGCAGACCGCATGTCATTTGCTTGGAGATGGAGCAAATCGGGATCACCGTGTCGTTGCCCATGGGGGTGCCCTGTTGCAGGTCGGCGAAGCCCCAAACCTTTTCGCCGAGCAGCTCGCCATCTTTGACGACAGCAATAGCACCTCCGGGACCGCGGTACTTTGCAGGCAAGTCTGCCAGAATTTGTTCAATCGGCTCTGCTATTTGGACCATTTTTCTCGCGAGTTAGTGAAGTTGCAGAACGTTACCTTAGAAGAATCAAGGTGCGGGGTGGCATTTTATATGATTGAATGCCCCTCGGGAGTAGTACCCCACCGACCATGACGGGCCACTTCTGATAAGTAAGTGAATTGCGTAATTTATGGAGCTTTTAATATCCTGTATTCTCTGGCAGATTCTTGGCCATGGTATCGGCTTTTAGTTCTACGGTACCGGTCTCGCTCGGGAAGAATGGACCGTGTAGCAGATGTGCAAACGGAGCAGGTGCCACAGGGCCTCTCAGAAAACACCCCTCCACGTAGGTACAGCCGGGAGACATAAATTATGTACGATTTGATGCATCCCTGTGGTGTGGATCGTACTGAATCTCTGTCAATGCACTACAAGCAATGCACCTACAGTGGAGTGGGGTGATGCGAGACTTTCTGGAAACCCACTGTATGTACGCTGCACCACCAGCTGCAGTTGACCCGCAGCCTTGCAAAGCCCTGTCGCCACTGCCGCAGCCCTATAAAACACTGCGTAGGTGCCTGTCGATCACGCATATGCGAGGACGCATCAAATCGATCAAAATTTATGATTCGTGGTTGCTTATATCGTTCCCGTCCCACCTTCTCTACACCATCCCTAAATTTCATGATACACTGAACCCTTCTCACAAGGTAATGCAGCCTCCTCCTCAAATAGGGCAGTGGCAGTTGCCCTTGCAGCAAGGGGCAGACACGATGTTGACAGTCAACTCGCCCTTGGAGACATCATTACCGGGTTCGGTAGGGTTGCTCCCGCACTGGTTGCAGCCTGCGAGGAGAGAGATGTTAGCAGACTGGGTACGCGACGCAGGTGCCATCAGACTTACCGTGGTCGACTAGGCCCTGTAGTAGATCGGCCGCACGGTCAGCAGTTCCTGACGCCCCATTCTGGTAGAAAGCGCAGATGCTGGCTGTTCATGGACCTTTATTAGATTTCTCCCGGATTTACTTTTTGTATTGAAGATGGGGGATACTCACAATACTGGCCACCAGAGCAAGCCAGTTGAACTAGATAGCCGTTAGTATTATTCACAAAATATCCATACCCGTCAGGACTTTTTACCCCCAGTTGCATAATTATGTCCGCCGTTGCCTTGAGCTTGGATCTGGCGAACTTGGGTCAGGACCTCCTTCAAGCTAGCATCGTTGAGGTTGCATCCACCCGAGCCTCGGCAGTTGATGCCGAGGGCAGTGGCAGTGGAAATGAAAGTGAAGACAGTTGCGAAGGAAACCATGTTGGCAGAATGTAAGATGATTTTAGAGATGTTGTGAAGATACACCCAGGGGAAGGCCGGAGGCGCACTTCCGCTCTTATGTAGAGCAAGACTTGTCCTCCCGTTGCTTTACTCTTCATCATCTGTCCTTGCTTTCGATCCTTTCCTTTCCGGAGATTCCCAAGCTCACAAGACTACGCTCTTATTGGAGGAAATTCCCGGCCCTTCTACATCGAAGCTTCCAAGCGAGCGCAGATCGTCGCCCGGTCAGCATTGGCAGGCGGCTCGTCGGCGAAGCATTCTCATCTCACCATGGAATCAATGATGTAATACCCGTATATCCAGGGCAAGAGTTTGCGCCCTGGAATCATGCGAGCCATCGCGGAAAGTATCACCTTGATGTCACTCAAGTGGTCTGGACGGATCTTGGCATAAGCAGTAGGCCACTCATGTGGGGGGCCACACAGAATAGCGCACCTTGTCCTGAAGGTTAAACTAGCGTGGTGATATATCGAGTTGAGGATCTGCATACGCCGGCTCCCACAACCGGGCACAATATTCCGCCATTCAGTAACGAGTTATTCAAAGTAGTGTAGAACCTTCTTCTTGTACGTAGTGGCCATGGTTTGTCGATATTTAGATCGCCTGTATTCCGGCCTGGCTCCATTTGCCTAGAATCGAACCCTCTCTACCATCTTACACAACTCAACAAGACTCTACCACTTTCATCATCATTTCCAACTACATCACTACTTACCTACAATGAAAACCACGACTCTCGTTTCTCTCTTCACCGCCCTCTCAGGCTCCGTCTCTGCCCTCGGTATCAACTGCCGTGGCTCTGGCCTCTGCCCGTCCGACGGCGCCGCTGGCAACCTCATCAACCTCAAGGCGATTGTGGACGGCATCCAGGACCGCAACCGCCACTACAACACTGGTCAACAGATTGCCTGCACAGGTTCCCTCTGCACCTATTTCCAGAACGGCGCATCTGGCAATGCCGGGGACGCATCCGGACTCCTGCAACAACTCCTGGACCACGGCTGCAAGAAGTGCGGCTCTGCTCCTACCCAGCCTGGCAATGACGTTTCCAAGGGAGAGCTCACGGTCAATGTTGTTGGCAGCCCCAACTGCCAGGGTGCCTGCTAAAAAGCGCGGCTCGTTTTGTGCTAGGCGATATAGATTTCGAATGCGGTCACATTCCCGTACCATGTCTCTCTAGTAGCAGTCTATAAGTCAATAAATTGTAATCTGTTCGTTTGGGTTTGTCCCGTGCCCTCCTAGTCAACATGTATCTCGCGGCACTTTGCATGTCATACTTGGCTTAGCCAATTCGCGGGTTTGTCGGTCGCCCAGCCCTGCATTGCCCGCATTGCCCTGGCTCCACGCTACTTCCCACGATGTATCATGCAGAAGGTTCGATCCGAAGTACCACGGCTCCGTGGCGCCCCACCTCATGGCGATCAGTTCCTCTGGGGAAGTTACAGAGTCCACATCACGTAGTTCCGTCTTGGAAGGCTGCTAGGGTGTTGTTCCCATTATTAATGTCTTGGCGCCCAATCCAACAGGCGATTCCGTGTCAGCGCACTATTTGCTTATTGCACGAATCTTGTCCACCAACCAGCGTTGAAGACACGCATCTCGCACAACGTCATGGTTATCTTGGCTACACTCCGTACTTCCATGCAGGCTTCCATGATGGCTTGCACCGCTACCCATGGCTGCAAGGGTTGTAGGTGTCTCTGTCTTCTCTCTCTGCCAACTATAAAGTCGATACCTCCCCCATGACGATCTATACGTAGGTCTTCATATCCATCCCGAAAAATTACTCTTACACGCCAAACACAATTTACAACATGAACTACTTCTCGCTTTCCCTCTTCCTCACCAGCGCTGCGGCTCTTGGAATCAACTGCCGAGGCAGCGGTTTCTGCAGCGCTAACCCCGGTGCCTCGTTGCAAGTTGTCCATGACCAAATTGGCAATCTTGTAGCTTCCGGTGGCGGCGACAGAAGATTCAACACTGGTGGTAAGCTATCAAAAACACCCTGCTCACTACCTCTACATTTTCAAAACTCCCTCTTTTCTACATGAATTTCTTTCTTGCCGACCAAGAATACTTTCTTAAGTCGGAGACCGCGATTGGCCTTCGTCTCTATCTAGGAATGTGCTGGCTGACATGATTCCGCAGACCAAATTGCCTGCTCCCATGGCTCTCAGGGAAGCTTCTGCGCGTTTTACCAGAACGGGGCTTCGGGTACGGCAAAGGACGCATACAATCAAGCTCAACAACTTCTTGATCATGGTTGCGGCGGCTGCGGTAGTGTGCCCACGCAGCCCGGGAACGACGTATCCAAGGGCGAGCTTACCATCAACTTCGTATCAAAGGCATGCTGTGATGGCGACTGTCATTGCTAGAGGTTGATTTCGAGCGATGATGTTGGGAGGTTATTGTTAAACATTAACGCCATGACTAATGCTTATTTTTGACTGTGTGTTGATGGCACCCACCCCATGAAGGGCAGTCCTGATGATAATAAAAAACGGAAGAGTCGCCGACGATTGGGCACGCACAAGGATTTTTGCCCCCAATATTATTTTTAGATATTTGAAAGAAGCTCTGTATTCAATGTGCGGATGTGGGAACCGTCAGCGCGTGTGCTCGCCACAAGAGAAGCCCATACCCTATACCGCCAAGATGCTAATTTCTTCACGCCACGATTCTGCAAGGCTCGGCTGCCGCCGAGGTGGCCAAGAAAATTGCCAAGCACACAAAAAGCACGATCATCACCCTACTTGGAATGTACCTTGACACACTTAATGAAGTATTCCTGTTTAGCAAGCGAGACAATTTCCTGTTATACGAATAGGCGTTCGGCAATGGCACTTCACCTTCCCATCTAGTGCGAGGCGGCCAGAATATATGTAATTTGACATTGCCAAGTCTAATACAGATGCTAAACGCCATATATGAATTACGCCGTCGTCATGGCAAACTCCATTCAGAAAAGAAAGAAAAACGCTGTCGCTCGATTTAAACCGTCTCGGCGGCGGTGTCGCCGGATGAAGGGCGCATTTCCTCGCTCTTCTTTAACTTTCTTTTTTGGTCCTTTCCCATTTTGTAGAAGATCCAGACGCCCCAAAGTTGCGCCGCTGAGAATAATGAGTGCAGAAAGGGCGTCGTAATCTTTAGAGAGAGAGACCACTTGTCCCAGAGAGAGCCGAAGAGGAACATGACGATGATGGTCTCGGTAACGGTTCCTACCACTTCCAAAATTGCCGTGGCGAAAAAGATCCTGGACAATAGCGCATGGTTGTCGTGGTGAACTCGGTACAGAATCATGGCCAAATGGGGCCACAGCTCGGCGATAACATCGAATGCACCTATAATACGCGCACGTCAGTCAAGAGGCCATTTGGCAAGGTGCCAGTCGTGCACGCAACTTACCCCAGATAAAGCACAGAATAAATTCGTACACTGCATCTCTTTCGTGATCAAAGTTGATGGTCATTGCAATTGCAGCTTGAGCAATGACGATGGCACCAATGTGATGGGCACAACTAATGGCCGAGACCTTTTCGCGGAAGAAGAGCTCAAAAATGTACATGCCAGTAAAGATTTGAGAGGAGACAATCATCATGTCTCCCAGTGTAACGGCGGAGCCTCTGGCATATGGAGAATGCGGCGTCTTGTTGCCACAGATGATTGCGAGAAGAGGATAGCCACACAGAAAGACGAGTAGAATTTTGGTGCCGGCTGCAACATGATGATTTGTGAAACTGCGCATCTGTGCAGTTGAGATGTTGCCAATGGCGGCGCGAGAGTAGAGTTTCGGAATGAAAGGGTCGAGAATGTAGAGTCGAATAAGAGCAATGACGCAGCAGGTGACGGTCAAGATCAGGCCGGAGAAGGGTGCGATGGAAGAAATAAGCTCGTTGATGAGCTCACCCAAGTGCAGGCCATGGTGACCGCGATGGGCAGGCATCGTGTGTGCGAGTTGAAAGAAGCGCGGAAAATAAAATGCGAATAAAAATACAATCAACCGGACCGAAGACGAAGGCTCGAGTTGGGGAGAGGCTGGACCGCCAACCGCGGGCCGAGTGACGAGGCAGAGAGCCTAGTGAGAAGTCGTTATCCAGCCGATTGACATTGATGGATCAAGAGGCGAAGGAGTGTTTTGGGGCAAGGTATTAGTAGATTAAAAGGTGCTGTAACGAAAGAAAGGTCGGACGAAGAGGCGATCAGAGAAAAGAGAGAATCACGAGAGGGCTGAGGACGGGAGTCAGCTTCCTATTTACGAGGGGATAAGGGGTCGCAAACGACATCCACAGCTGATGCCGCAGCAAATTAGTTATCGGCGCGGTGTCACAATGCAGTGCAAACATGGAGTAATCCTAGTAAGCACAGCCCTATTCACTGGCAAAGGAAGGGGTGGAAACCGACGAAAACGCGAGGTGCGCGCACGCCCACCCCCAGAGCGGAACAGGGCACCAGGGCAAACTGAGTGTGTCACTGAACTGTGAGCTACCAGTAGCCGCTGGGCTGGGCAGGAAGAAGCCCATAATATTATGGGCAATCGGCCCAGAGATGCCGCCTCGTAGGATACGGATGGAGCCGAGGGCGTAGCTTGGCCACAGGGCAGCTAGCGAGACTCAATTCGGAAGTGCAGTGCCGGGTTGGCAATCTCATGAGCGTCGGAGGCCAGGACCTGGGACAGGGACTTTTGCGGAACGCCTACCCATTACAGCTAGCGCAGATCACTGTCCACGCGTCCCTGCTGCTGTTGACGCCTGGGTGTGGGCTGGAACGGCATTCGAGGCGCCTGTACTCCGTAATAAAGTGCGCATCAGTCACCTTGCTTGGCCCTTTTTGCCTGCCAGCCTGCCAACCTGCCCAACACCGACCGGATCCTCGCAGGGGCTCTGAGTCGCTGGCATTTTGCGCATCGCTCATTGGGCTGCGGCGCTGCCCCGAGCCGTCTCAATATTGACTGTGCCCAGAGCCGAAAACGAGAGGGCAACGTAATCATGCGGCATCAGAATACGGCTTTCGCGAGCCTGGTGATTGGGTCAACGCGCAGGGCTCTGTTGCGGCAGAACTCAGCGCCAAGTGAGCCAGCTCATCTCTGTCTCTTGCTTCAGAGCGCTTTTTACCAGTAGGTCACGAGCTTTGCTTTTTGAATGACGAAGCGAACTATTGTACGCCCCGAGCATGGGGCATGCCGCTTCACAGCAGATTTCGAAGGGGGAAGTGGGCGGCTTTTCAGCTGTCAGTGTCGCTGACTCTGACAGACAGACAGACAGACAGACAGACAATGAGTGAGTGTACTGTAAAAGTCTGTCATCGCCAGCACGTGTGAGGCCATTTGCCTTAGCGGACCGTCTCACAGCCAGCAGCAGAACTGTTGACTGGTAGGTACCTAGCGCAGAATTGGACCCCTGGAGCCCCCTTTCATCGACTAGCGTCGTGGCGGAGGCCAGGCCCTGCATCCCCACACCATCAACACTGCCTTCATTCTTTCACCTGGTAGGGCTCGGCGGATCCCTGCAACAAAACAAATAGTGGCGCCGCTCGCATTCTCGCAAGAATCTACCAAAGTCTATTTGCCCATACGATGCTCAAGTTGCTCGTCGACGAGCTCGCGAGACCATTTCCTGCCGCATCACGCTCGTCAGCGGAATGGGGGGAAGCAAGCAACCCCTGCGCTGCAGGTAAGATGTGAGATTGGATGGCAACGTGAGAAAAAGGCCGCGCCATTGGCCCATCTCTGTGCAGGCTGATGTGCCCAATCCACTTTACAATCCCCCCCCCCTCGCAATCTCGAATGCAGCGGGCTGGAACAAGGCGCAAGACTGAGCGACGACGCACACAGCGCCTAGCCCAGTCGGCCAACTCTACCAAGTGTGGTGGAACCTGGTTCAATAGCAGCCAGCGCTAGCCGGGCCGGTGCACAGCCCTACGCCAGATGAGGGAGTTCAAACTGCGTGCTCTTGTGCAGCCGAGCCTCAGCTCTGGTTCTGTGAAAGCCACTCGCATGCGTAATCCTATGCTTAATAGTTGAGGGCGATGCGGAGATCCTTCTTCTCTACTCCGGGCGCAGCCACGGAATGCGTCGTACAGCCGATCAGTAGAAGGCGTTCTGGGCTGAAGAGGGCCGCCCCCCGGTCTAGGCCCAAGCCCAAGTGCGCGGCCGCATCAAACGTCTTTGTGCTCGGCTGTGGCTGCCAGTGTAGCCGCAACGTAATTTTTGAGCTTAAAACGTCATGTCAGTAAAAGTTCGGTGTAGTCTAGCCCACAGAAATACAGATCCCGCCATATTGCTACTCAAGCAATCACTAAACGTGAACGGTGTGTGTGGACTGTCGAATTCCAACCAAACGTGTCAAGTCATTGTACCCTCTGCACGTGCGATATATAAACGTGGTGAATGAAAATCTTCGAGAAAAGGAAACTATAAACTATTTACAGGCGTGACGGGGATGGTGTAAACAATTCCAAAAGGGCAGACAAGTATCATCAAGAGCCCGCCACGTCATACTGTGTCTGAACGCATTGGCTTAATCGTGGTAGACGTAGTCGTAACCGAGAGGAGAAAATCTGGGACCGTTTCCTACAACCATGTCCTTGTTGTTGTTAGCTGTGCCAAAGTAGGCGTAGCGCTCAATGCAGGCCTTGCTGTCCAACCAGGGAAGGGCCTTCTTCATGAACTGGCGCTGCTGATCCTCGTTTCCAAATCCCTTGAACTACGCTTCTATCAGTATTGCCTACCCACAAGAAAAATTGCAGAGTACTTACTTCAGTAATCCAGACCTTGCGGTTTCCGACCAGAGAGCAAATCCTGTTGACCCAATCCTCGAGGTCCCTTTCCAAAGTGTGGTCATTGTACCAGTGCACCGGGACAAAGTCAATGTGACAGTCATGGCACTTGCCCAGGAAGTCCTTCAGCCAGTTGTAGCCGTCGTTGGACACAGCGGGGGCACCAAGTTTGGCGCGGCCGGAGAACTGGTTCATGTATTTTCTCCAGGCGTCGGCAGCCTGCTGCGGCGCAAGAGCGGCTTGGTCAGATCTTTCGGGTTCGTTGAAGCCCAACAGATGCTTGGTGCCGCGTGACAGCCAGAGGTTGGCATTGGTAGCCCACTGGTTGGTGTGGTAGCTCTGAGTGCCCCAAAGCATGGGAACGAACTCGGCGTACGGCTGCTTCTTTCTCGTGGTGCTGTCCCAGTTGTAAGTCCAGCTGATCTTGGACTTGAATCCGTTCAGCGTGACGCCGCCTTTGCTAATGTCAACCTCATCGTTTACGGCAAATCCACGCTTGGAGCCGGCAACAGTCGCGGCAAACACAACCAACGCGCTAAAGAAGGAAAATGAGACCATCGTGGTAGAGAAACGGATATGGGCTGGGAGCTGTATTGAGGCACTCACTGTACCTCCAGGCTGTTGATCTGTAACAGCCATAAGTAGAGAGGAACCAACACGTCTTATATAGTCAATTCGGCTACAAATAAATCTCAGTGGAATGGGCATCTTCAAAGTAAGCACCGACGAATGGGCCGCTCGGTAATTGCAGAAGGATTTAGACGCAACTATACGGAGACATTCTCGTGGACTCGAAAGAATGTCACCTCGGCTTCTACCAAATGCGTGTTATGGAAGATAGATTACATGAGCTTTCAGTACGTTGTATGAGGGCTAAAAGCTGACAAGAAACCTGCACCCATACCTTAGATATATAGCCGGGGAGCGGGGGCTGGTTGTTTGGTGCTCGCCAAGCGTTAAACGAATACCAACTCGAATTACATCAGTTAACGCTGCAAGCACATTGTTCTAGACTTCAGAGAGTTTTGGTCAATAATGTTTTAGTTCTGGCACCAGCATGGATCGTGCAGGGACCCCTCTACAACCGCACTTGGTCTGATCATACCACCACGGATATATTATTGCGCGGACAATCAGAGGCTATTCACATAGGGTAGGACTTGTGCAAAATAATGATCAATCAAATCAAATTTTTGTACCTAGCTCAAAGTACGATTTCCAAGCTCGCTGCCTGAGACCGACAAGACTGTCACTTAGCCTACTCCTTTCTGAGTTCGTTGATACTGAGCAGCATCAGTTTGGAGGATTTGATGGAATAAGCACATCTTTCGTCGCTGAGTTCAAGGACCCCAGTAGCGCTGAGTAAGACGTTTAATATATTCTAACACAATAGGCAAAGACTTTTGCCAATATTCCTGAAGGAGCGGCGGTCGCCTCTCAATCTGTAAAGTCTCCGATTGCGAGCGCCGGGTCGTTCGTCTTGTTTCCGCTTTCTTGGGCTGCGGATCGCTGGCAAATGCCATTGTTCGAGCTGAAACATTTCGCATCACGACGGAATGACCCGCTATCAGCGCGCATATAATGTCAATTCTGAAAATGTCTGGACAGAAAAGAAAATCTCGCCGATACATCCATGAGCAAGGTTGAATCTGCCGTAGACAGGACCTCCTGTCAGAACCTTGCGAACCACTTCCGTAGACAATGCACCGCGTTCGCCTTTGTAATGTCCATACTGGGAGGTTTGTCTCACGCTCACCTAGTTTTGTTGCCAGAATCCTCATTATGAAACGACGAATTCCCCCTGCAGTGGAGTGAGCTAGTTAAACATAGCATCACCAATGCCTTGACGCGTTGCGAGAGACATTAATATCCGGTGTTTGTTGCCGCTGACGGTGCCAGTGGCGGCCGGGCGAATTTGGGGGCTCTAAGACGCTATACCTAACCCGCGACCAGCCGCGATTTTCCACTAAGGATTGGCAGGATCGGCCTTGTATATTTCTCGCTGTCGACGATTGGCACGGTTGCCGATTGTTTCCTGCTTATTCACGCCTTTATTGCAACGCCCAAACAGTATAAAAAAAAGTCATTCATACGCCATCAGGCTTCATCCAAACTAGCAAAGTATGTACAGATCAATCGAATGCCAGGCGAACAAAACGACTTGCAAATAAGGGGGGGCCAGGGGGTGTTCTCCTTGAAATATAAGATGGGTATTCGTTCTGCTCTCCGCCATCAGCAATGAAATGATGCCTCGAGCTATCAAGAAGACTTGTTTCGTGAGAAACGATTGAATATGTTTTTGATCTGCTTCTTGACCTCGGTGCTCTTACTCTCCTTCTTTTCACCATCGCCATTCTCCTCGGTGCTCCTGCCGTCCAGCGCTCGTTCCTGCTCCTGCGCCTCGGCCGCCTCCCGGGGCGGAGTGAGCTTGCCGCCCTGATTATTCATCTGTTCAAGCGTATCCAGTTGCGCCGTGTGGTCGTTCATGAGCTGCTGCGCCAGGCCAACCGTGTTCTCCCCGTCGTCGTCCTTGGGCGGCAGAGCACCGGAGTCGGTGCTGTTCGTGGGTATCTGACCCTCCTTGTCGAATAGATCCGCCACTTTTCCGGGGCCAAACATGCGGTCATATACGGCCAGTGTGGTACCAAACTCCTTGCGCGCACCAACCTTGACGGCATCCCGCAGCTGCAAGGCGTAGGTCTGGCAGTTATTGGTGATGAGGTTGTACGCGGGAGTCTTTTCACGGATTGTGGCAATGACACTCTCGCCAGCGCGTCTCAGCGCATCGTCATTGAAGCGCGTCTGACCGACGCTAAATGTCTTCCACTCTGCACGGTCAATTTTGCCGTTGATGTAGATGACGTGGAAGCTCTCGTCCATCCAAAGCTGGTGGACGTAATCGCCGACGAGCACGGCCCAGTGTTGCGTCGGATCGGGATACTTATTGATTCTCTCTGTAATCATCTTGCCAAGGCCGGTGTTGTTGGCGAACCACTTACCCGCGAGGCCGCCGACAGGATGCCAGCCAATCTCGACAGGGCGCGGTTCAGCATCGTGGACTGGCTCGCCTTCGGGCACAACATTGGGCTGAGAGCCGAGTCCAACAGCGCGCTTCAACGCTATTTCACCCTTGTTGATGTTCTTTTGCCTGGGGGTCGTTAGCCGGCAGTCTGCAGCCGGAGACTTGTGAGGCCGCCAATCAGCGGTCAAAACCGCGCAGCCAGTACGTACAAGAACTCGCCTACGTCAAACCCCTCTTTATCATTTTTCGCTTCCGCGTCAGACATAATAAGCGCGAATATGCATCAATCTGTGGAATCAAGATCTGGTAGCGACAAGCGCGTTGAGAGCGTGCGGCTTATTGGTAGAGAATGGTGATGAAACGAGCACGGGTGACAATGGTCTGGATCAAATCCCTTGGCAACTGGCCGACTCCACGTGGCTAGTGGCTGGGGACATCTTCCAAGCCAGCAGCAGCGAGTGAAGCCCGTGCAACAACCGCGGCCATCAGGAGTTGCAACAATGAATATGGTTTTGAAAGGGTAGAAATTGACGTTAAACCCAGTCAAATACTGCTCTCGTCGGATAATGGTGATTTGCAGTGCCGTATCTGTGGCTCATCAGGCACCTACTGTGAGTAAATGCAGCGCCATTCTCTAGCGCGTAACAACAGTTGCAGGGTCAATCCTGACCATCAAACAGTAAACTCAGTTTCGACATCATTCCAACTACAGCCGCACTGCCTTTTGGAAGCCTCCGCATAGTATGATGGAGCGTGACGGCGTTCTGATTGTGTAGATGTAGATTTTGCAGTTGTCTGCCCAGCTGCGAATACATTAAAGCCTACTCAGACTAGCAGAGCTCAATGGCGACAATGGTGTGCGCTAGTTGGTGTTTAGGTGCATCTACTGTCGAACATGGAGTTTAGGAGCCAAAGTCCGGTTCTTGGCTCTGCAAATAGCAGAATTACAAGTCCGCATTGAATCATATTGCAATGCTGAAGACAACAGGGGTCCAAAAGTCCGCTGCATACGTTGTGGTCATGGGTTTTCTGTCGGGGTTAACAAGAGATATCCCCATGGATGGCTTTGCGGTCTCGGACGGACGTTGACGCGGGGTTAACAAAATTTCGCCCCCGTGGAAGGCTGGCGCGGATCTTGTGCGTTGTTTGGTGGAGCTTGGGATCTAAAGAGAGTTCGCCATCTGCGGCGACGCAGCGCCGAAAAACTTATCGGCTTTAAGAATCGGCGAGACAATCGCCATCTCGAAGTCCACCATCTATGACATCAGGGCGGGAAACGAGCAAAAAATCGACTCCGTTTCCCCGCCTTGTTTGAGTAATCAGGCATCGTGGCGCCGGTCTATATAAAGGGTGCAGGTTTGCCGCCATGGAAACACAAGCTCCTACACAGCAAATAACAATTCAGCACATACAAGTTAACCATGCCTTTACCCACGCGAACACTCGGCCGCAACGGCCCCCAAGTTACCGGCATCGGCCTGGGACTCATGTCTTTTGCGGGCTGGTACAAGCAGCAGGATACGAGCGAGGAGACCGCGCTCGACTTCCTGGACCGCGCTTACGAGCTGGGCGAGAGATTCTGGGACACGGCCGACGTCTACACCAACAGCGAGGCGCGCGTCGGGACCTGGTTCCAGCGCACGGGCAAGCGCGACGAAATCTTCCTCGCGACCAAGTTTGCCCTCCGCAACACGCCCCAGGGCCGCGTGTTTGACAATGACCCGGCGTATGTCAAGGAGGCATGCGCCAAGAGCCTCCAAACGCTGGGCATCGACACCATCGATCTGTACTACTGCCACCGCGTTGATGATAAGACGCCCATTGAACATACTGTAAAGGCCATGGCTGAGCTCAAGGCGTGAGTCAATAGGTTTCTGAATCCTTCCAGCGGAGAAATCTGGCTGACAGGTGCGCATAGCGAGGGCAAGATTCGTTACCTCGGACTGTCCGAGTGCTCTGCGGCCACGATCCGTCGCGCGCACGCCGTGCACCCCATCTCCGCGTACCAAGTCGAGTATAACCCCCTGTTCCTAGACATCGAGTCCAGCAAGACCGAGATCCTGCAGACGTGCCGGGAGCTGGGTATCGCCATCGTGGCCTACAGCCCTGTGGCACGGGGCTTGCTGACCGGTGCGATCCGGTCGCACGCCGACCTGGCGAAGGATGATTTCCGTGCGGCAGTACCCAAGTTTAGTGAGGAGAATTTTCCCAAGATCCTGGCGCTGGTGGACCGCATCCGCGCAATCGGCGACAAGCACGGCGCGACGCCGGCGCAAGTCTGTCTGGCGTGGGTGGCGGCACAGGGCGAGGATTTCATCTCCATTCCGGGTACCACGACGATAAAGTACCTCGAAGATAATATCAAGGCCTTGGATGTCAATCTCAGCGCGGAGGACGTTGCGGAGTTGCGCAAGTATGCCGAGGCGACGGAGCTTCCTGGTGACCGATATCCTGCTAGGTAAGATTGCCGCGATAGTGTCGATAACATGTATGGCCTGCTAAATATTATCCAGCTTCGGTGCCATGTTCCGCGACGCTGCGCCCCTGTAAACGCTGGCGAGGAAGACAGAGCCGTGATAAGATGCATGGCCTACCTAGAATGCCCCGTCCGTCGCTGCTTTATCGGCAACGGCCGCCTGCTGTTCTTTGGCATCGGCTCGTCATCACTGCAAGTTTCGGGCCGCTTGCCTGATCCATGGTCAAATATAGTAATCAGATAGGAATATACCGACAAGGAGCATTCTTTCCGATGGCATGATGAATTGTTTATTATTGACCCCCTCTGGAGGACTGGGAAATCAGGCCAGCTAGCGCGTCGGCCCCCACGTGAGTTAAATTATTTAAACCCGCCCTAGGGCCCGTGCCACTGAAGGCATTTCCTCAACTATGCACATCACTAGATAAATTCCGTTATCTGTCCCATGTTCAAAGATCAAAGACTTGATTGAGGGCAAAGGGAGTCCAGCACCATGTAGCAAGGCATGCGAAGCCCGCCAGCGGCTCCATCAACTTCAATGGCAGCTCACGCCGGCGTGAACTACTGGTAAGCTTCACATCCCACACACAAACCAGGTCTCGAAAAACTGGCCCGACGACCAACGTCACATGTTTTGCCTGATGACGGTTATTTCAATGAAATACCGCGGCTTATGAGTCTCGTCCGTCGCCTTCGAGATACGTCTCGGAACGCGCGTTTGAGATGCTTGACTACAACTTCTCCCCTGATCAACGAAACGCATTTTCTCCGCTGCCCTACCTCGCACATCTGGCGTCTAGGCATTATGCTAACATGCATATTGACAGCTAATAGATTAACACGTCACGTCCATGATTCAAATGGCGATAACTGAGACGCTGCGATACCCGACAAAATTCTCCATTACTACCACTGTCGCAACAGAAGAACGATCCGTCCAAACGCCACGTAGATGCTCGATCGATCACAACACTCCCCTCCTCCATCATACACGAACACGTCCGTTTCCTGTTAACCGCCCCAATCGTCCAAGGAAGAATTCTTGGAATCACTCGCCGCACAATTTCGTAGTCGAATCATACATGATCACTCATCGCTGTGGTTGCTCGCGTCGTCGACCAATATCAACACTGTCAGTGCTGCAGCGTAGCATTCGCGAATCGCGCAAGCCATACTATATCCAGTCAGCATCATCATGTTTCTACGATAGAGTCCTATGCCTGCTGCTTACCAAGTCTTGCCCACGTCTGCCACCATGGCGCTTACGCCCCAGTGCGCACACCATGCTCTGACCAGCACCTCGTGGTCAGAAACCCCAAACGCCTCGACAACCAATACTTCCTCCTCATGCTGCTGCTGGATCTCTTGGGTTGCAGGGCCCAAATTGAGGCCATTGCCGTCATAGGCCACAGGCATAGGCGTAGAGCGTGCGCTCCTTGCGCTGCCCGTCTTGTACAAGCCAGCCCAATCTTTGACGCCCAGGATCTCGTCTGCAGCAATCCGTTTGTAGACGTAATCGAAGAACAGCGGGTGCGGCCCATCCGAGCATGGCCAAGCATTTACAAACGACACATCATAGTCGAGCCGCAGTGGCCACGATACGCCATCCACGGCGATCTGTATCATCGCATAAAATAATTTCGGACCTGGCAGCGGCTGCGTTGGTTCCTGCACCAGGACCTCGCGCAGCGTCAGCAGCTCTACGCGGGCTGTATCTGGCGGCGCGCCCAGACTCGCTTCCGGTGTCACCAGGACATATTCTTCAACAGGATAAACCTCCGACGGCGGGCCTAGCGGGTCGGATCTCTTGCCCATACTTTCAACGTCCTCGCGCTGCAGAGCCTGTTTGGGTTTGCGGGCTCGTATGCGTGCAATCTGCGACCGTCCGAGATCCGCCGTGGGACAGGCTGGACCGACCCAGCCCGCGAGCTCCTGACATGTCGGAGCAAGTACTTTCCCCACGATGCAGGTGGTTGTCCAGTACGTGTAGCTATTGCGGTACTGGAAGCCGCAGTTGGGATGGAGGTGTGTGAGCAGAGCCAGCTCGTCGGTGGCCTCGTCGGGGTCCGTGTCAATGAGGGTATTCATAATAAGGAAGGGAAATGTCGGTCCGGGAAGCACGAGGCCGCTGAAGAATGCATAGGCAACGGAACTCGCTGCGTCAAATACCGGCTCGTCTTCAATCCTTTTCAGTTCGCCGAGGGTATCTCCAAGATTCGGCCATTTTAGGGTCGTCGCAAACTTTTTTAGCATCTTGACTTGTCGCTTCTTGAGCTTGAAGCGTAATTTGATGTCGTCAACGGTAGGGCCGTAGCTGTCGACTCGAACATAATCGCTCCAGCGCCTCGCTAGTGCCAGGGTCCATCGTATTGTTGGGGGAATCTGCTGCAAGAGCTTGTCTTTGGCATGGTCGCTGTGCTGCTTGTTGTGTATGCGCACATTCAACTCGAGGCTGAGTAGTAGTTGATGAAAGAATTCTAGATACTTGCCGTGGTCCTCTGGAACAGGGTCAAAGATGAATCGCGTCACTACCTGGTTCATGGGGTCTGTAAAGTCAATCCAATGAGGTCGCGACAGTGCCATGATGAGATCAGTAATTTGCTTCTCCAGACTTTTTCGCGGGCTTAATATACGATCTGGATCGCGCAATATTCTTTTGTATAGGGTGCGGTATAGAGTGCCTTCGTCGAGGTCCTCAGGCTCAGTTTGCAGCTCCCGCAGTCGTTCAAAAACTTGCTCCAGGGTGAGCGCCCGCGCCGTGATGCCGGAATCGCGCAGCGCAATGCGCTCCGGGAACTTGCTCACCATAGACGCCCAATGATTCAGCGTAATAGTCCCCGGCCGTGCACCGTACATGTACGCGCAGCTCGGGTGCTCAAGCGTGCTCCAGGGCGAAGATGTCTCGCCTGGCCCAGCCATGCGAAACGTCATGAGCTGCAACATGGCATCGTGCAAGTTGGCGCGGTCCGTGGTCTCGTCACCTCTGTTCCCCGAGGACGCCGCATAGAGGGCATAGAACCTGTCTGAGACGTGCGGGACAGCGCGCCGGTAGCCCTTGTGGGAGGGCGCGCCGCGCGTAATCAGCGCGATTGCCTGGCTGCGCGACAGCTCCTCCTGGCGATCCATGCCGGCAGGCGGCCACTCAGTGAGTGGTATCAGAGGTGACTGCTGGCCAGAGGTGTCGTCTTCGGCATCATTGTCGTCGCTGAACCTGGTCACTCGCCGTCTGCGCGGACGCGCATCGGCATTGCGTGGTCGAGCCATAGCGGATGTTTCTGGCGGTGGGCGCCGTGGCCGTGGGGCAGCATCATTTGCTTTTCTTGGATCAGTCTTTACCTGGTACGAATTGTCATTGCATGAGTATCTGTAGTGTTGACTCGAAAGGGTTTCTTTTGTAGATTTGAGCTTACCTTAGCTTTCGCAGTGGCATTACCTCGCCTCAAGAGGCCTCCCCAGAATCCACTGCCTTTGGTGGTCTTATCGTCCATCGCCGGCCTCGTCTGCAGAAGATCGCAAGCACGAGAAAAAGGATGCAGACTCCAAGATTCCAGAAGCCCAGGGAGTTCGTTGACCCACGTGATTTTTTAGAGTACTCTTGAAGGCCGAGTGCTATATGAAAACTTGGCCAGCCTCCCGATGGCACATGTGGTCAGGCGTCGAGCTAGATTGTCACAAAGGTTCGCTACCGGGTAGGTGTAGCTCAGTGTCGCACGAAACCGACTGATGCGAAAGCGAAATATCTTGCGTGGTATTGGGCGACGGACGACAAGCGATGAGGTTCTTCTATGGGCTGCAGGAGTGAAATTTGGAGGGCGGCGTTGTTTTGCGTTGATAATGCAGGGTGGCAGCCACTGGGCTGTTGGATTCGCAGGTCGATTGGCCCACAGTGTGTCGCCGTTTGTAGGCCGCATATGCAGGTGCTAGGAGGTAAAGATGGAGAGGTGGAATTGTAGAAATGTAGAAATAAATAAAGTAGTGGGAATAGAAAGGAAATGCCGCAATGAGTAAGTTGCAAAAACCACTCTGAAACGCTGTTATTTGGTAGCCGCTGCGGTTCGTCCGTCTATTGCTCACTGCTGTCGTGTCATTGTCACTGTTGCTGTCACTGCCACTGTCGCTGCCATGATGCACGCCGGCGTGAATAAAGTGCGCAATATCAGTCCATCTTCGTGACAAAGAGTCCCTCGTGACAAAGAGTCCCACGTGCGTCACAAACACGGACATTAAGCGTGATACGGAAGGTATAGACCCAGCCTTTGCACAAAAAGTGCGTGTAACCCGGCTGGTCGGCGAGCGATGACGGTCTCATCCTCGCTTTCTGGGCCTCGCTTTCGAGCTTGCTGTGGAAACGAACCGACGGAACTGACTCTCTTTGTCAATTCCCACATGACAGGTGAAATATGACAGATAAATTCGTATCATTCTGCACATTTGCGAGACGTTACGGGTGCTGCATGCAGGAGCCATTTCTTGGGGTGGCACGAATCATTACAGCGTCATTGTCGACAATGCGGGCAGATGTTCACGAACAGATTTTGGCGGCATCTTAATCCAGAATGGAAACGCGTTTTCGTCTGAGCATTACCGATGCGGGCACATAAGAGGACTGGCTAACATTATACTACACCTCATTTTGAGCTAAACTCGTCATTCGGGAACGGGCGCAACCGAAGCGCTGAGTGGTGATGAAGCAACATCATATGGCTGCTGATACACGCGATGTAATTTGGATGACTAGGAGAAAGTCCTGGGCCAAGTACCAAGACGGCCGCGGCATGGTCGAAACCGGACGGAGAAGACATGGCAAGGTACACGATAAAGCGTTGCATTCACGTTAAGCCACTGGTTTTTGGACTACCATAAACTACTTTGCTAAGACTGACGGACCCGTACACAGTTTCCAGTATAAAACAGAGCATAGCTACAAAGCAAAATCGTTGAAATGAAAAAGCAGTTAAACACTGTTTGTTAACCCAGTTATGTTGCGTCCCCCAACGGTCGAGGAATTGTTAACAAATGCTCTGCACGGAACCATGATAAAAAAAAAAAAAAAAAAAAAACGAAAAACAAGGGGCGTTGTAATTCTTCACATGGTCTTTTCCCCTTTGTTTGGTGAGCAGCTTACAATAAAAAAAATGGTACAGTGTTACAGTATGGCAAGTGTCATTTCATTCACCGGAGCTCGTCGTGGACAGCGGAGTAGTTAGACACACTAGTATCAGGATGATGATGGTGCATCTTGTCAAACGCCTTGCGATACTATCCAGCCAAAAGTTAGTAACAATCTAGTATGACAGCATGTAGAAAACGCACCTGGATGATAAAGTTGGCAATGAGGGCCACGATCAGGGCAACGCTGATAATGATCGGCCCAACCATGTTGTCAAAATCTTTCCCGCTTCGCTCGATAATCATGCTTCGCCGCACGCGCAGCATGGCATACCCCCAGACCCCGGCAAAGACGGCAATGCCTGTGTACACGACGCCAAAGACGGCAGCGGTGGTATTCTCGCCTGCCGCTGTGTAGAGAGCGAGTGCAAGAGCGCCCTGCAGGATGCAAATGTGTTGCCACTTCAGAAATGTGCGCTCGTTGGCCAGCCACACCTTGGGCTCAACCTTGAGCTCGCCGGCATTCTTGATCCATTCGGTGGGCTCGACGACACCCTCAGGGAGCTGGAATTGCTGAGCACGCTTGGCCTTGGCATACTTAGAAAGGGAGAGCGCGGGGAGAACGGAGGAGAGGGTGCCGTAGCCAGCATTGCTCTGGCCGTTTTGATGGTTGGAGGAGCCACTACCTTCGCCTTCTTCCTCGGGCTGGGCCGGGACGCTGCTGCGGTGGGTAAGCGACTTGGCCTGCTGGTCGCGCGACTCGGCGGCCATGCGATCGGCGAGGTACGACTTCCCGACAGACGAGCTCTTGGCGGCCTTGTAGGAGGACGGGAGAGTGCCAATGAGGCTTCCAACAGCCATGGCATCGTCGGCACGCTGGGCGCGGCGCTGCTCCTCGGCTTCGAAAGCAAGCTGGGGATCTTTGCGGATATCTGTCTCTAGATCGCTGAGCCAGAAGGGCAGAGCATTGACGTGGTCTTCAAAGAGAGAGGCCACGCCGTGGACGAACTTGGAGAAGCGCGGAACCGGGTGAATGAGGTGAGAGGCAAGCAGGTCCTCGACCCAGATCGGCCGTTTGCGATTGGCGTGCTCGCGGAGCTTTATCTCGAGAACGGCGTAGGGAAACTTGGAAACTTCACTCTGGTTGATATTACGGAAGGGATACGTCATGTTGCTGTCGTCAATATCGGTGCGATGCCAATCGCTAGGGTTGCGGCAAGGACGCTCGGTGTCGAGGGTGTCCTCGCGGATAAAGGCAAGATCGGTATCAATGGAGATTCGGATGCGGTCATCGGCAGGTTTCTGGAAGGCCGTGCGCATGTAGTTGGCACGCATAACTGGTGCCAGCTTCTGCTTCTGCTGGAAGCTCTGAATGTTGTCAACAGTCTTCTTGTACTCGGCAACAGTCTCGGCGGACTGGCCTTGGCGTTCCATCTTGGCGGTAGTCTTTTCCATAGAGTAGTCGCCGGCAAGAAAAGGAGTGACATATTTGTCCTTGATGGTAAACTTGGACTCGTGGCTCTCACCAGTACCGTCGGCAACCTTTTGCTCGACAAAAATGTCAGGCTTAGTGCTGAGCTGGCCGTACCAGCGCAGACGCAGCGACTCGGCGCCCTTGCTGCTGTCAACCTTTTTGTTATAAAGCTCGAATGGCTTGTTATCGAAGTAAAGCGAGGTAACTGTAGGCGATTCGCTGCCGTCAAACTCCTTGGAGGTCTGCTGGCTGTAGACGAGGGCGGGGAGATGACGGAGGATGAGAGTGCGGACTTCGAGTAGGTTGTCGGGGTGAATCCAGACTACAGAGCATTAGCACCGAGACATCACTCATTCTCGACGTGACGTACATTTGTGAGCCGTATAGCGCTCGCCATTGAGAGTCTCGCCTTGGGTCTCGAGGTCAATGGGCAGCGCGGGGTCATCCTCGAGCTGCTGGCGGATGGCATAGTACATTATGGAGAGCTTGTTGAGGAGGGCTGAGTAGCCCTGCTCCGAGTTGAAGGGACGCTGCGCGAGACTGTGCTGCATCATGGGGCGGACCTTGTAGCGGTCGCCGCGCTTGCGATCGTGCTTCTTGACAATTTTGAGGAAACCGGTGTAGTTGATGGAGCTGTACTTTTTGAGCTCCTTGACCTGGTTCATGATACTATCGAGCTCGGTCTCCAGCTCCTTAAAGCTGGGCTTGGAGGCATCGTCGACGACCGGGGGCGCAGAGCCGTCTGCAGGTGCGGGAGGCGCAAGCTTCTTGAGTTTGGCAAAGGCGGCATCAGCACGCTCTTTGAGCAGGGACACCTGCTGCTCCTGGAACCTGGCGACCTTGTCCAGCTGGACGTTGAAGATCTCCTCGCAGAAGCGATTCTCGTCTTCCTCGGTCCAGATCTCGTTGTCATCGTCGAATTTGTCCTCGCGGAGGAGCGTCTTGAGCTTGTTATAGTCAATGTACTTGTCCTTCCATGGCCCATTCATGGACTCGCGGAGGGTCTTGCCGAAGCGCATGGTGGTGAGCGTGAAGAGGAGTCGTGCGATGAAGCACGATGCCGCAGCTCGTCAATCGATTGTGGCAGGTTGGGAGGGTGGGAGTAGTAGTCGTCGTGTACGTGCGAAGCGATCGTTCAAGCAAGAGGGGTGCCCAGTGTTTCGCTGTCGGACCAAGACTGCGATTGAGCGATTGACGCAGGTCAGCTGGAAAATAGACGAGTACAAAGATGAAGAAAAATGTTCACCGGGCAGAGCAGGATATGGGTCTCAAGGCTGCGACGGCGAGAAAAAAAAATGCGCAGGCTGCAAACCCCACCACGTTGTCGACAGGTCGTGAGGATATTCTACTGGCAGAAGAAGCCAGCGTTGGTGAACAACAAGAGGGATCCCAGCGCGGTGGAGTGCTGAGCTTGGGCGCATTGGCCTATCAGCGCGCCGCAGCCAGCACGTGCGGCATTCGGTAAGAGGCATCCCTGCTATATCGACGCCACAGTGGTTTAGTGGTTGGGGCGGCCACTGTAAAATAGCACTACAACGCACGCTAATAATAAAGACCCAGAGCTTGAGATCCAAAGCGCCAACCCACAAGCAGCCCCCACAGCATGCTCTAGGCCCTCCCCTAGCGCTGTGTCTCGCTGAAAGCGGCCAAACCCTCCAGGCGACATTGAACACGCAGCGCCAATGGCGGCCATCAGTTTTTGACAGTCCTCACAGTAGCCAATATCCGATACGATGATAGACCTCAATAATGATATAGTATAGGAAATTCCTGCAGTTCCTGCAGTTATTGGTTTTCACGTGTGATAGCATGGTATTATTATCAAAAGCTGGATACTGTGGCAGGGACTCGTACCATGCCCCAGTCACAACGCTGCAGCTACAGGCACGTCGTCCAAGTTTGCATATTGGTACCCTACTCTGTATAGATTGATTCTTTTTTTTCTTTCTTTTTTTTTTTTTTTTTTTTTTTTTTTTTTTTTTTTTTTTTCGCGCAATAGACTCATTAAAGTGTCTGTCCGCATCCGCTTCCATCTCAGGACCGTCAAGGTACCATGTCATTGAAGGCCTCAGCGCACCACCCTCCCCCGCGCGCATAGCCTTCGACGCAGAAGGCGTGCCAGTAAAACGATGCAACATTAAGGTAGTTACCGAGTTGCTCAATAGCGTAATTACCCGCCCACCATTGCTTTTACTAGTGTATGCCGTCGCGGTATGCTTCTTGTAGTGTTTACTGCAAGAGAAATCTTCAACTCAGTATGACAAGGTTGACTTTAACTCAGCGTTGCTATTTCCTCCTAGGTATTCTAGATGGCCCAATCATTATCTAACACCGAAAGTATTGTTCTGCTCCCGAGATATAGCCAGCACCCAATTCTAGAACACAAGCTATGCCTAAAAATGATGCTTACGATTGCCAAAATATTTGATACAGGCCCTGCTAGCTGGTCTCCTCATCAATCCCATTCAACGGTATTTTCCCGAATACAGTCATGGAATCTCTGCTGTCCCATCTACTAAAATGGCTACTAGCCAGCCCAGGCACTTTCAATGAATATCTGCGATAGCACAAAACATTGGCTGCAATTTAAATCAGTGTAATTCATAACTATCATGCGGCATAAAAAAATGGTATCCCCAAATGCAACCATCGTATATGACCGAAGGAAATGGAGTTGTAAACTTTTGCGGGTATCGAGAAAGCTAGCCCCATCTGATTTCTTGTACTTGTTGGATTCTTTTGTTCTGTTTTTGTAATAGACTTCCTGTCTTCTCAAACTCTTTGCGTTCAAAGCTTAGGCAGCTGCCTTGACCGTCGCAACACGGCCTAGAATCTCCGTAGCTTTACGCTTGACTAGACCACCCGTCACTGGCAGATTGGTGTTTTGCTCCAGGAATAAATCAACTTCACGTGCCGCCATGCGGCCCTCGTTGATGCCCCAGACAATCAGTGACTGTCCACGGCGCGCATCACCCGCGGCGAACACACCATGCAAGTTGGTGCAGTACTTGCCAGGGGGCGTCTTGACGTTCTTGCGCGCATCCTTCTCAACCTCCTCGCCTAGGACACGGGCCTCTGGACCTAGGAAACCCATGGCCAGTAGCACCAGATCCGCAGGGAAGAACTGCTGCGAGCCGTCCACCTTTTTCATGTCCCAACCACCGCTCGGGCTCTTGGTCCACTCGACACGGATTGTGTTGATGCCCTTGACCTTGCCGGTGCCGTCACCCTCAAACTCCTCTGACATGATGCAGTACTCACGCGGGTCCTTACCCGTATGCTGGCGCACCTCGGTGTGGCCATAGTCGACGCGGTAGATGCGTGGCCACTGTGGCCACGGGTTGTCGCGTGCGCGCTCGTCGGGCGGCTGCGGCAGCAGCTCAAAGTTGGTGACTGACTTGGCGCCGTGACGCACCGAGGTGCCGATACAGTCGTTGCCTGTGTCGCCGCCGCCGATAACGACCACGTGCTTGTTCTTGGCGGAAATATACGAGTTGTCCCCAAGCTCTGAATCGAGCAGGGACTTGGTGTTTTTGTGCAGGAACTCCATGGCGAAGTGGATGCCCTCGAGCTCGCGGCCTTTGATAGGCAGGTCTCGCGCAACGGTGGCGCCGGTGGCAATGACGACGGCGTCGTTTTCAGCGCGGAGAGTCTCCAGGCTAGGGTGGCCGTCTTCGCCCACGGCGACGCCCGTCTTGAAAATGATGCCCTCATCGGCCATGAAGTCGGTGCGGCGCTTGACGATGCGCTTGTCTAGCTTCATATTGGGGATGCCGTACATGAGGAGGCCGCCGAGACGGTCCGCCCGCTCGTACAAAGTGACGAGATGGCCGGCGCGGTTGAGCTGGTCGGCCGTTGCAAGACCGGCGGGGCCGGAACCGATGATGGCCACCTTCTTGCCGGTGCGCACCTCGGGGATGCGGGGTACCATCCAGCCCTTCTCGAAGCCGCGGTCGATGATGGCGCACTCGATGGATTTGATGCCAACAGGGTCCTCGTTAATTCCGAGAACACACGCGCCTTCGCACGGGGCAGGGCAAACGCGACCGGTGAACTCGGGAAAGTTGTTGGTCATTAACAGACGGTTGAGGGCATCCTTCCACTGATTCTGAAAGACGAGCTCGTTCCACTTGGGAATGATGTTGGAGATGGGGCAGCCAGTCTCCGACTGGCAGAACGGCACACCGCAGTCCATGCAGCGTGCAGACTGATACTTGAGCTCGTCCTCGTTAAGGCGAGAGCTAATCTCCGCCCAGTCCTTGGTACGGGAAGACGCAGCGCGATACTTTTCGGTGCGGCGGGAGTACTTCATGAAGCCGCGAGTCTTGTCCAGTACCAGTGCTCGCTTCTTCTCGATAGCATTGTCGCCGATAGCCTCCTCGAGATCCTGCAGCTTGGCCACCTTTTCACTCTCCTTCTTGGGGTGCGAGGGGACGCCGGCGACGGCCGGTAGGTTGTACTCGGCGCGCTTGGCCTCCTTGGCCTTGGCCGCCTCTTCCTCGAGAACACGCTTGTAGTCGACCGGGAGGACCTTGATAAAGCGGGACAGAGCCCGGTTGAAGTCGACGAGGATGCGGGCGGCAAGTTCGGAGCCCGTGTAGTGGTGATGATCCTCGATGAGGCCACGGACGTAGGCAATTTCAGTCGGATCCTCGAGAGGCCCTGCTTCGACCATCTCGGTGTTGAGCTTACCCATGAAGTCGCGGTTCTTGTCGAGGATGTAGGCAATACCGCCAGACATACCAGCGGCAAAGTTGCGACCGGTGCTGCCAAGAATGAGCACACGACCACCAGTCATGTACTCACAGCCGTGGTCACCAACACCCTCAACGACAGCGGTGGCACCAGAGTTACGGACAGCAAAACGCTCGGCGGCAACACCACGGAAGAAGCAGGTACCAGCAGTAGCGCCGTACAAGCAAACATTGCCGATGAGGATATTCTCCTCAGCCTTGAACTGCGCAGAGCGAGGCGGGTAGATCATCAGACGACCACCAGACAAGCCTTTGCCAACGTAATCGTTGGCATCACCCTCCAACTCCAGCGTAACACCCGGGGCAAGGAAGGCGCCGAAGGACTGACCGGCAGAGCCCTTAATGTTGACGTGGACAGTGTCCATGGGCAATCCAGCCTCGCCGTAGCGCTTGGAAATCTGGTAAGATAGCGAGGTACCCATGGCACGGTCCGTGTTAACAATGTCGCACTCAATGCGAGAGGGCAGTCCCTTATCCAGGGTTAGCTCGGCCTCGGAGATGAGCTTGTTGTCCAGGCGGACGTAAAGCTTGTGGTCCTGTTTGCGGACGTTGAAAGTAGCCACGCCAGGACGCAGCTGGTGAGCGGGCGTCAGAAGCAGGGAAAGATCAATGTTCGCTGTCTTGTTGGTGCGCAAGTCATCGCGCATTTTTAGCACCTCGACGTGTCCAACCATTTCGTTAATAGTCCGGAAACCAAGCTGAGCCATGATAGCACGTAGTTCGTTGGCCAAGTAGTAGAAGAAGTTGATAACATGTTCCGGTGTGCCTTGGAATTTGGCTCGCAATTCGGGATCCTGGGTGGCAATACCGACTGGACAGGTGTTTAAATGGCACTTACGCATCATGATACAGCCCATGGCGATCAGAGGAGCTGTGGCGAAGCCCCATTCCTCTGCTCCAAGCAGACAGGCGATGGCGATATCACGGCCGGTGCGGAGCTGACCATCAGTCTGCACCACAACACGGCCACGAAGATCGTTGAGAACAAGCGTCTGGTGAGTTTCAGCAAGACCCAGTTCCCAGGGAAGTCCAGCGTATTTAATTCCTGTCCAGCGTGAGGCACCGGTGCCACCGTCGTGGCCGGAGATGAGGATGTGGTCGGCCTTAGCCTTGGCGACACCAGACGCAACAATACCGACACCAACTTCAGACACGAGCTTCACAGAAACTCGTGAGCGCGGGCTAGAGCACTTGAGATCGTAAATGAGCTGTTTCAGATCCTCAATGGAGTAAATATCGTGGTGGGGTGGCGGGGAGATGAGGCCGACGCCCGGAGTTGAGTGGCGAGTCCGCGCAATCGACTTGGACACCTTGTGGCCGGGCAGCTCGCCGCCCTCGCCGGGCTTCGCGCCCTGCGCCATTTTAATCTGCAATTCATCGGAATCGGCAAGATACGCTGAGGTAACACCGAAACGGCCAGAAGCAACCTGTTTGATGGCGGAGCGCATAGTGTCGCCGTTAGGCATGCGCTCGGAGCGCTCCAGGTCTTCTCCACCTTCACCGGTGTTGGATTTGCCGCCGAGACGGTTCATGGCGACAGCGAGAGTGGAATGCGACTCCATAGAGATGGAACCGTACGACATAGCGCCTGTGCAGAAGCGGCGCACGATATCGGTCCACGGCTCGACCTGGTCAATGGGCACGGGCGTGCGGTCCTCAAACTTGAAATCCAACAGGCCACGGAGGGTACAGTTCTTGATTTGCTCGTACTCGGACCGCGAGTAGGCCTCGTAGGACTTATCATTTTTGGTGCGCACGGCGTCCTGAATATTGGCAATCGAGGTTGGGTCGTTGACGTGCGCCTCGCCGCCGTCGCGCCAATGGTACTCGCCTGATTCGGGGAGCGCCTTGACATCGACGGTGTAGCGCGAGGGAAAGCCGCGCTCGTGGAAGCGGAAAGCGTCCTCGGCGAGGAGGTCGAAGGTAAGGCCTTGGATACGGGAAGCAGTACCACGGAAGCAGCGCTCAACGATAGTTTCATCCAAACCCAGAGCCTCAAAAATTTGAGCACCCTTGTAGGAAGCAAGCGTAGAGATACCCATCTTGCTCATGACCTTGAGGATCCCGCCGTCGCAGGAATGCTTGTAGTTATGGATTAGGGTCTCGTCGGACAGCTTCTTTTTGATGAGTTTCTCGCGGTTGAGCTTGAGAATGCACTCCATGGCGAGGTATGGGTTGATGGCATCGGCACCGTAGCCAAGCAGGACGCACATGTGATGGACTTCGCGAGCTTCAGCAGTCTCAACGACGAGAGCAGCCATAGAACGCCACTTGTTGCTGACAAGGTGGTGGTGAAGCATACCGGAAGCCAAGAGAGCCGAGACGGGAACGCGGTCTTTGGAGGTATTGCGGTCAGAGAGGACAATGATGCGGTCGTGCGCCTCAATAGCAGCAGTGGCTTCATTGCATATGTAGTCGAGGTGTTTGATGTAGCCCTGAACACCTTCGGACTTGGGAAATGTCAGGTCAATGGTGCGGACAGTCCATTCAGAGCGGATCGTGGACATCTTGTTGAGCGCATTGAATTCAGGAATTGATAGGATGGGGCTTGGCAGAAGCAGACGGCCGCACTGGGAAGCATCCATCTCGAGCAAATTACCCTGAGGACCGACGTAGCACTCCAGAGACATGACGATGGACTCACGAATAGGGTCGATGGGCGGGTTTGTGACCTGTGCGAAGAGCTGGCGGAAGTAGTCGTACAGTAGACGAGGGGATTGCGTCAAGCACGCCAGAGGCGCATCGTTGCCCATAGACCCCAGGGCTTCCTTTTCGTCAGCTGCCATGGGAGCGAGCAGTAGAGAGACCTGCTCATGGGTGTAACCAAAGGAGAGCAGCATTGGGTCCTCCTGCAGCAGCGTCTCGTTGGGTTTGGCAGCGAGGTCCATCTTGGGTTCAAGATCCTCGAGCACCTTGGGCATAGTGATGAGCTCGCGGTCGAGCCAGGCGCGGAAATCCTGACGGCTGGCGACCGCCTCCTTCAGCTCCTTATCGTCGATGATGCGACCAGCCTGGGTGTCTACGAGCAGCATGCGGCCAGGCTGCAGGCGGCCCTTTTGAATCACACTCTCAGGCTCGACGGGAATGGTACCGACCTCGGACGCACAAATGATGCGGTCGTCATCCATGACATAGAAGCGGCACGGACGCAGGCCGTTACGGTCGAGGTTAGCACCGCAGTAGCGGCCATCAGCAAAGGTGAAGAGCGCAGGACCGTCCCAGGGCTCCATCTGGCACGCCGCCCACTCGTAGAAAGCTGCCTTCTTGGGGTCCATATGCTCATTGCCCTGCCAAGCCTCGGGGACCATGAGCATGACGGCCTCGGGCAGGGACAGAACACCGTTGATGGTGAGCAGCTCTAGCACATTGTCAAAGGCAGCCGAGTCGGAACCGCCGTCTTCCACAACGGGGTACAGTTGCTCGAGCTCCTCCTTGAAAACATCGGACTGCATGACACCCTCGCGGGCGCGCATCCAGTTCTTGTTGCCGCGGAGGGTGTTGATCTCGCCATTGTGGGCGGCCCAGCGGAGCGGCTGGGCGCGGTCCCAGGACGGAAAGGTGTTTGTGGAGAAGCGCGAGTGGACGAGGGCAAAGTGCGCCTCGTAGTCGGCGTTGACGAGATCGTGGTAATAGGAATAGACCTGGACGGGAGCGAGCTGGCCCTTGTAGACAATGTTCTTGTTGGAGAGGGAGGAGATGTAGAACCAGTTGTGAAGGCCAATGGTGTGGGTGGCGCGCTTGCGAAGAATAAACAGCTGGCGCTCGAAGCGGCGCTCATCGAAGGTCGCCGGGTCCGTATTCTCTGGCTCAACGCCAGAGCCGTATGCAGACGCCAGGACGACAAAAGGCTGAGCAATGATGGGCTCGCGCGACTTGGCCGCGGGGCCGAGGAGGGTCGAGTCAACGGGCGGGCGGCGCCAGCCAAGGACTCGCAGGCCCAGGGACTCGGCAACGTCTTCCAGCTGCCGCTTTGACTCCCCAAAGGTCTCCTCGTCAGGCTTGAAGAAGAGGTTGCCGACGGCGTACTGGCCCTGCGGGGGCAGCTTGATGTTTTCCTCTTTTTCAAAATTCTTGATGAAGAAGCGGTGGGGGATCGAGGTCATGACACCAGCACCGTCGCCGTCTCTGGCGTCGGAGCCAACAGCTCCTCGGTGGGTCATGTTGCAGAGCAGGTTGCGTGCTGTTGTTGTCGTTAGTGGTCATGGTGCTTCATGTTGGCGAGTTGCGCAAGAGTTGCTTACCATCACTGACAATCTTGTGACTAGCCTTGCCCTTGATGTGGCTATCAAGAGTTAGCAATAGAGACGGGGTGATTTTTTTTTTTTTGAAAAGGCTTACCAGGCAAAGCCTACACCGCAAGCATCCTTTTCCAATGATGGGTCATAGAGACCCTGTTTCACCGGCAGAGCGCCAGCCCACGAGCCATTGTTTTCGGTCTGGTACTCAAAGGGGTGGTATTGTTCCTGCTCGGCTTCAATATGGATTTGTCGGTCGTCGAAATCGTCTAGCAGGCCCATGCTAGGCGATCTTTCACGAATTGATTAATTGAGGTCGACGTGGTGGTGAAAGCGCTCCGGTCGTGGAGCGTATAAGATTTGTGTGGGCCGTTGTGAGTTGAGTTGGCAGCTGAGAGGGCTGCGTTGATGTCTGGGAGGGATATGTCAGTGTTTCGTGTCAGAAGTAGAGTGAGTTGAAGAACTGAGGGAGAAAAAAAAGAAGAAGAAAAAGAAGAAGAAAAAGAAGAAGAAAAAGAAGAAAAAAAAAAGACAGGAATTCCCGCGCCGTGGTTGCAGAGACAAGGTTTGCGCCGAAGACGATAGGCAACAGGTGTTTGCAGCCAACGAAGCCGCCCAAGAGCGTCTGAAGGGTGCGACGGCTCCAGGGGCTTGAGGACCTGTAGTCGCGGTCGCGGGGAGCATCGATCAGCCCACTGGAGGCCACCAAAAGAGTGGCGCCTCCAGTTTAGACTTTCGTGGAAAGCTCTCGCCGGTAGCGGATCAGGGCCGAGGTTGTAGTGGGGGAGCCAGCATGTTTCTTTGCCTGTAACTGGCGGCCAGCGTATTTTTTTTCTCAATTTTGCGTCGTGCTGATTTTATGAGGCTTCTGGTTGGTCTCGGTTGTCTTTTCCCCAGGCAATTGCATGCCAGCACTAAACCCCGCTGTCAGGCCAGCCCCTCCGCTGACCCTCTTCACCAAGCGCTGAAGCCGCCGACACCAACCAGGTCCCCGCTGAAGTTGTGGCCTTGGTGTTGTCGCGTCGCCGCTCGCCGTCCCGGATGCTCCCATATCCTCGAACACGCGCTCTGAGGTTTCGAATGGTGCGACAGCGGTCACGACTGGTTCCTTCTTTTTTTTTTCTTTTGTCTCGTAGTGTTTCTACGCTCCGGCTTTCCCTCGACCCTCAGGGGTTGCCAAAGATCACGATGCGGCCTCTCCAAGGCATCCCGGCCTGCGAAAGCCTGTAGCTGGTGGGCGCTTCCGCCGAAAGGTAACAACACTTGTCGTTGCGAATTCTTCCCGTACTTCGGGTGTATGTAGACTTTGTTTGTGCGGCTTTCGAGCATCGTGCATCGTGCTGCTTTTGTCGGGCGCTTTCGACAGATCAGTAGCACAAGCCGCCGGCGGGACCGGTCGCAGCACTTCTCCAACCCGCGTTGCGACGTCATTGCCTCGACTCGAGAGAGTCCAACCGCGATCCAGGGCAGAGGCAGCTCCAAAAGAATATGGGGAAAAAAATATTGCCCCCCAAATCGCAAACAGGAAAAAAAAAACATTGTAATTGAATACTCACATGATATCGGGTTTGGGGTAGTAGATCTCTAATAAACGCTATGCAGTCTGAGCTACAAGCTGCAGAGTGTTCAATTGGGAATTCCGGCCAGAGAAAAGAAGAGAAAGCAAGAGATGACGGGAAGGCCATGCCAAGACGGAGGGGGGAGGGCGTTCAGTATTAATACGGGACGCCTACGGGCAACGGGATGGGGGATGGGGAGATGGATGGGCAACTCCGGCGTCGCTCCGTCTAATGATGTCTCTCCGGCATTCCCAAAACACCACATTTGGGTAGGTAACAGGCAGCCTGGCTGCGACGCCGCCTCCGGTACGCAGCTGTCACGCAGGAGAGACTAACCTCGCCCCGGCGGGCAGGCACATGGAATATTGCCCGGCTAGACGCTCCAGGCTATTCAGAAAGCCCTCTCCACGGCTGGTATTCCCCACCAAGACGAGAACATGCTGCAAATGGCTGGCCTTTTACTCGCTCGGCACCACGCTGAATAGTGGACGACGCTACGAATGAGACGACAGAGCTTTTTCTCTGGGCGAATGTGTCTCTGCCTTCCAGCCCCACGGATAGCCCCCAGGGGTGGGCAGGATGCTTATCTTCGACACGCCGTATTGGTGGGGGAGGGCAAGTGCTAGACCGCTATAGGCGAATAGTGGACGAGGCTCACGAGTTAGCTCGCTGGTAGACAGTGGTCTGGTAGTCCCGCGTCATCTTGCAGCCGGGCCGGACGCATCTTCAGGCGTTGCTCCGCTGTAATGCTGGGCTCTGAAGCACATGTCAGACATTGTGCCTGTCCCTTTTGCACCGAACAGCTTTGCGTTGTGCTAAGAGTTAGCTGGTCCGCCAAGACAAGGGCCCAAAGTGAGGCGACTTTTGACTTCAACAAATGAACCCTCCCTCCACACGAGGTTTCTCCGCATGGCCTACAAAACTGCTCCGATATCCGGAGAGTTCTCACGAGTGCCAGTTTGTCCATGGCTGCTGATCCTCGCAAAGAAAGTAGAGTACCTTGTGCCAAAGCGTAGGGACTGCGTTGGAGAATAAGTATATGCTTACTTCAATAAAACTCTGGTATTCCTTTGCCAGTCTGCTCGGAGACTGCACTGCTCTGCTCGGCGGATAAGATTTTTTTTTTTTTTAGCTCCTTGAACAATCTCTACACGCCCCCAAAACCACCATCTCACTAACCTCATGGCCAGACACACACTGTGCTCTCCCTGACAGGTTTGTGGAAAGATGCACACCCTCCCTTACTCCGTAAGCGGGATCCAGTGACCCCTACCCTTGCTCATTCACGCAGTGCTGCTCGTAATAGTACAGCTTGGATCCGTCACATTTTCGCTGGGTGAATCCTGCGTCAACCGAGAACCAGAATTTCGATACATGTCTATGTCGCCTCGGCCATCACCTGCATTTTGAAAACTATGGCCAAGTAATGAAGCAGCTGCTCTAACACGTTTTGCCTACAGAGCTCTCCCTTCTCCCTATTCACGCTACGTGACCCGGTGCTCATCGACAAGGCAGTATCATGGCCTCTCAGCCTGATTCTTCCGACCCTGCACACACTTTCGTTTGGGTCATATTTTCGACTAAGCCCTTGCAAAATGAACAAGCCATGAATCTAGACAACCCTCCCGAGCGCTGGGTGGAGCGACGCGGGGCTTGGCTACGGGCTTGGTTACAGCAAATCTCATCTCCACTCTGCCACTTCTACGTCATGGCTGAAGCTGCTACCAATCAGCACACTGCTATTTTCAACAGCCTGCTGGGATGCTCAGTAGTGCCCCAAATCGGTGCCAAGCTTGTGAAAGCGAACTGGTGCGACTCGACAGCAGCAGGGGACAATCGCAGCATTTCGAGCATTCCTCATTGGTACACGTCCGCCTCTCTGGAAGGCCACTTTATGGAGAGCAAAACGTTAATGTTCATAGCGGTTGAATGAACTCTGCCAGTCACAGCGACCGGAGCCTGCAAAAAGGCCCGACAGCTGCTGCATCTCCGAGCGACAACTAATTTCCAAAACAACCCCGCTAGTGCGCGACTTTCCGGCCCCATGCTCTTCAGTGTCCCATTATTAGCAAGGATTCAGTGAAGAGAATGAAATGGCGGCGCTGATAAGTGTGTACACACATGGGCACGCCGCCTCCACGTTGGAAACAAACTATCACCCCGGGTGACCAATCACGCACCGCGACGCTAGGGATGTCCTTATCTCAGACCAACCCCATTGCACCGGGCCATCGCCACCATCCTCGAACACTTGTCACTGCACCGACTGCCGTGGGCGTGTTGCGACAAACCTTGGAGATCCCGAGCACTCATCGGCCTCGCGTTTCTAACCTAGAAGCCTTTCGCGTATTTGCAACATTGTATCTATAGCGGTTCTCTACCGGTAGTACCCTATACTAATTCGAGAGAGACGACTAGGTGGCATGTGTTACAGTTCGGCTGGTCAGAAATGCCTGCGCCGACCGGTCGATAACCGAGGTACTAAAGATTACTGACAAGGATGTCGCCCAGATCAATGCGTGGTTCGTTACAGCCAGAACTGTCTCTTCATCGCCCACAGATAAGACTTGCGCTAAGCGCTTACCGACATCGGGGGGCGGGATGTGCCCTAAAGCAGTCTGGCCTAGGTTCCCGCTCTGAGCCGGCGCAATCCGGGAGCACCTTTTTCCTTTTGTAGCGTAGCAGCCAGCAGCGTAGGTCACTCTGTTTGGGCAATGACTTCTTCGAGTCCCGTTTTCCCCGCATAACTACCTGGTCGACTGCTTGAGCTGCCATTGCCAAGTCATCTTACATCCCTGGTGATAGGCGGTCTTGTACTGGTAGACCCGCCTGAAAGACTGGCGCGCCGGCCGCACTGGCAAGGTCACCGGCTTCCGCATCCGCCCGACCTGGTGAAAACAGCGCCGAGATTCCATGTTTTCAAGCACACGCAAACCCGAACCATCCGTCATTGGAATTAACACGTAGCTTTGCAGCACATTCGAACTGTTTGTCTACAAGACCCAACCCCGTCTTCGCCAAAGCCTTTGCCCCGGTTGTGGTACTCCACAGTTGCGCCAGTTCCGAATGGTCACCATTGCTCAAAGCTTGACTGGAGAACCCCGACCGCGCAGGTTGAGAGAGCCGGCACCCGACCCGGCGTCTTGGTGTCGCGAGATCCATCCCATACTTGGCGTTCATGCTGCCGTCGACGCATCATGCAGAAGAGGAGAGATCTCGGATCCGTTGAGATAGGCGAGATAAACCGCAACTCTGCCGCAACCTTATCTCATGCCCACGCCTATATAGTTCGGATTGCATATTAACGCTAGCGATTGTCATTCTGTCACTACGTCTAGAACTTCTCTATATAAGCGTTGCTACCGAGTTCCGGGTTATATTCCGGGTCAGTTAGCTTCGCATAGGCCGCCAGAAAATATGTCTGCCTTGGGAATAATGCATTGTCCTCTACCAATCTCAATGATCCTTAACCTCCCTTACCTCCAATGCAACCTATTGGCCCTTCAACTCGATCCTTTATCAGATCGTCCCCCTCTTAGCGAGTGATATCTTCCAATAGCATTTCTAGCGCAGCTCCCTAGTCTGGCCGCGATTTTAGGCAGCTCTAGAAACGGGTTGGCACTATTTTATCTTGTTTCTTTTTATATATACTTCAATAAGGGTTATTCTTAAATACGAACAATTACTACTAGACTAGTACTAAAGAATTGCAAGTTCTCTTATAATAGCTATTATTTATTCGTAACACACTAATTTCCTTTACGCCGCGACCCTGTAAATCCTAGTTCTCCTGAACGCCAAAGTGAGCACTTCTCGGAGAGCTAATAAACACGGCTGATGAGTAGAGAATCGAGGCTCGGTGGCTACTGGGACAAGTTTTGGCACTATGTCCCCCTAATGCTCCTTTGCTGACTCTAATAGCTGCGCAAACCAGCTTCCATCCATCTTCGCCAGGGCGCGCGGTGCTCCATCCTCGACCAGTTGACCCTTATCCATGATTAGCACGCGATCAAACATGTCTACAACAACGCCGAGTCGATGCGAGACCATGATGACGGTGGCATTTCTGAACTCGTCCAGGATCATCTCCATCATTCTGCTCTCGGTGTCGGCGTCAACCGAACTTGTAAACTCATCGAGAAGGAGCAGACTCGTCCCGCCAACCCTGTGCTTGATCATTGCACGTGCTAGGCTAAACAATTGACGCTGGCCCTGGCTTAGCGACGAGCTCTGTAAAACAGCATTCACGCTACCTCCGTGGTCTCGCACTATTGACCAGAGGCCGACGTGCTTGAGGATGTCTTCGCACTGGTCTCGGGAAGCCGCACTAAATGGATCCAGGTTCTGAGAAATCGTACTTCCCGATGGTAGGAAGACAGGGTCCTGCGGTATAGTGATAATGTGTTCTCGGAGACTCTGACGGTCTATAGACACAAGCGATTCGCCGTCAATAGAAAGTTTCGTGTTGTTGTCCGCCTCATCCAACGGCTCTAGCAAGGCGAGGAGGAGCAGAATGAATGATGACTTGCCACTGCCAGACCGTCCGCATAGTGCAACCTTCTCCTTAGGTCTAATGTTGACGCTCAGGCCACGGAGGGAGCAGGCGGATGGCGAGTCAACATAGCTTGCCCATGCATTCCCAACAGTAACTTCACCATGCGCCGGCCATGGATCTTTCGGTAAAGTGTCCTTGCCGTCCATTTTCTCCGATTCTGTGCTCTGCGCAAACGTGCGGATGCGAGTAACCGCTCCGATAGATGTTTCCATTGCTGCATAGAACGTCACAAAATCAACCAAACTCTGGCTTAATGTCATCAGCGTCACAAGCGACGCACCCGATATTGATGCATCAGCATCGAGTCGCGTCATAAATGCAACAAGTGCCGTCGCAGTAATGGCAACAATTATATCTAACAACAAGATAAGCCACCGCTGAATCATTGCTAGGAGGTACATAGCTTGTTGTGATTGATTCAGATGTATCATGTTCAGAGTCACGCTATTCTCGACCCATGCGAATGCGCGGATTGTCGAGAGTCCGCGTAATGTATCTAAGAAGTGGGCGTATAGCGGACTTTTGGCCTCAAGGTCCAAAAGACGCAGCTGACGTGAAGTGCGAAGATAGAAATGCTGCACACACCACAAGACGACAAATAAGACGGGATACGCTAAGGCGAGCCATGGCGATGAGGAAGCAAGGACGGCCGCCATACCGATGATGGTGGTGATTTCTAGGACCACGTTGATAACCGACGACGGCAACTGTGTATCAATGAGATTGGTATCCTGGGAAAAGTAATTGACCAAGACGCCAACATCGGTCTGGGTGAATAGACTTAACGTTGCGTCAATGATGGTGGAGAGGGCTGTTTGGTGCAGCGTGGCGCCACTTCGGCTGACAAAGGTTGTCAGAACAACATAGCATGTCACAACCGAAGCGATCCAGCAAGACGTCTGGAGGAGCCCGTAGATGCCGATCCAGTACGTATGCGAGTGCAGTGCGCTGTCGCCGCGGTCAAGATCCCGCGTCCAATATGTAAGCCACACTCTGGGAAAGTTTTCCAAGAATCCAAAGCAGACGCCACTGAGTAGGACGATCGCGAGTGGCAAAACGCGGAAAGAGCTCAGATAATATTTGTAAATAGTATTGTCACCAACCTGGCGCGTGGATGGTAGTTTGAACTTTGAAGATGAAACATTGTGAGCGTTCCCAGCATTAATGTTCAAACCGACGACATTGTTGTCATGTTCCAAGGGGGAAGACATCGGCGGCGATTGCTGCTCCAAGACGGCATCGGTTGTGTACACACCACTTGAGCGTCCGGAATTTTCGAGAACGACAGGCTTCCCGGTCTCTTGGCTCACAAGTCCGTCGTGTGAGATACGAATGACGTGATGCGCGCTTGCGACATGTCGTTGGTTGTGTGTGCAAAGCACGACGGTCACACTATGCTGTTGTGTAAGGCCCTTGGCACCCAAAATATGGCGAAAAACATGTTCCTCAGTAGTAGCGTCGAGGCCGCTAAACACGTCGTCAAAGATTATGGTCTCGACACCCACCGCGTATAACGCACGAGCAATAGCCAGTCGATGTCGCTGACCGCCGCTTAGAGAGATGCCGCCACTGCCAACAACGGTCTGGTCCCCGAGAGGCAATGTCATGAGATCCACATCCAGCATTGTGGCATAAAGTACTCTCTTATAGCGGTTCTCCGAAAAGTCATTGAAGCCAATCACGTTTTCCCGTATGGAGACATTAGCCAAGAAGGGCTGCTGATCACAGTAACCAATTCTGCTGGTGCTTTGAGACAGGGTGACGGTTCCGTCAGCGAAGGGAATTTCACCGAGAAGCGATTTGCACAGCGTAGACTTGCCGCAGCCGACAGGACCGACAACGACCGTGAGCTTGTTTTGCGGAATAAAGATGTTGACGTCTCGTAGAATCCACTTCTCTTGGTCCCAGCCAAAATGGCCATTTGCAATAGAAATGCAACATATGGGAGTTGGGGGTATCAAACGCAATGTCTGGAGGGACATGGCCTCGGTGCCTTGATGCTCCGGTTCTGCCGTGATAACAGTATGTTCGGTTTCCTTCGCGTGAATGTTAATGGCCCGAAAATCGATTAATTCATCCTGTTCAAGGAACTCTTGAATGCGTTCCAAGCATGTCAGGGCACTGATGAGCTGAGGGATCTTCTGCAGCAACACCATCATAGGAGAGGCCAAGAGAGTAAGATAAGATAGAGAGACGAAGATGGATGCTGTGTCAAGTGATTTGGACGTCACTGCAAAGGTGATAACGGGTGCAATAAGCATAGGAGTCTGCGCAATGCTAGAAGAAAAGACAAGCACTACGCGCCAACGGTTACCTAGTGCTAGCTCATTGATGCGGAGATGCTGGATGTAGGTCTGTACAGGTTTGGCCAGACCAGACATCTTGATCAGCTTCATCTGTGTAATTGCATCAGCAGTGGCGCCAACTCTGGTTTGGATGGCCTCCATCCAAGCTCGTTGTCGGGGCGCAATCAGTTTACTAGCCAACGACGCCAGCCCAGTCGCTATCATTACAATGACAACGGGCGCTGCAAATGCGGTGCCGAGTCGGCCTTGCAGAAGCCAGCATGCGATGCCTACTTGAAGAAAGTTGGCCCAAAATTCGTGCAGACTTAGAATACCAACCCTGGTGCGTTCAATATCCGTGCTCATGATGGTCAAAACGCCAGAACTGTTTGGCGAGAGTAGGTTCAGCCTAGTAGTTTTTCTGTAAACTTCTGTCGCGAGACAGCCTCTGACCTTGATGACAAAGCGCTCCTGTAGATACCAATACAGGGCCGTCGAAATAGCAATAGTTAAGTAGGTAAGGGAAGTGGCGCCGATGAGTCCATAACCGTGGTCTCTGTTGTGGGGTTCCTCCTGTAAATATCCTAGAAGAGCATCAACCAGAAACGGCTGACAGAAGCTGGCGGCCAAATAGACGAGGCGGGGAACGATGGGAAATATGAGCTCCTTCCATAATGTTCTGAATAAGACAGAAATCAGGGCGTTGCGTCTGCCATTGAGTGGATGTCGCTTGAGTGTCCGTTGGAATCGGATAGAAAGGATATCGGCAGCCATGCCGTCGTCTAAAGGATACAACATCTGAAGAGACAAGAGACCGCGATAGCCAGTCACAAGTAGGTCGTATAGCCAGGCAAACACCCCAAGGCTGGCTAAGCAACTCGTTGCTTCAGGACTCATCTTCGTACGATCCAGGAGCAGCCATACGTCTTTGTGCCACGAATCAAGAATGACAAGAATTGCCTTGGTGGCAACAGCCGCGACAAGAACAGCACAATATGACATATCGACGTGGCGCGGCGTTACCAGCCAGGAAGTGCGGGCAGTAGCCGCGTCAGGAAGCAAAGTAGCAACAAGATAGAGGCTTATCACGAAGGATGGTCGAGGCAATCGAGCATGGCTTAGCCAAGACAGCGCGATGATGCAAAGCGCGGCGGTAAGATCTGCAAAAGCTGCAGCCACGCGAACCTTTGCGTTTGGTAGGGCAGAGTACTTGCCATCACTGTTGAGCACTACAACAGCGAGCTTGAGCGCTGCAAATACCCCAGTGGCAAGCTTTATCGATTTGTCAGCAATGCCGTCTGTTGAAGTTGCTGTGGCCAAGTGCCTACCACTTTTAGAGCGAGAAACCGTGGTGCCAAAACAATTACAGGTCGGCGCAACAGGGCGACAACGGAGGCGAGGCTTGCGGCAATGAAGACGCAGGCAGGAACAAGCGTAAATATCACTTGCTCAAATAAGGCCGTAAAGTCAAAATTATCGCGGCATCCGCTCACAGAGGGGCCAAACGTGTTGTCATTGTTGCACGCCATATTCCACAGGATAGAGATCGAATTGTATTCGAGTTTCAGGTCAAATAAAGAATGCCAACACGTCGTTTTCCATTCAAACTTAGGGTATGATGAAATGGGACGAAATGAGCTCCCTGAATGGGTTGCAACGTCATCTACCTTACGCAAGAAGTGCGGGGTAAAGCAGACACCACGTAGAGATCAGGCTGTGGTATCCGTTGCCACAACTTTTTCGTCAGGCTGCCACCATCGTCGCTGGATATTACGAAACCGTAGCAAGGCCTTAAACCCCGGTTCTTACCTACAGAACGGAAATTATCAGTAATATTTTATAGCAAATAGCGGAGTCATCTTGCCAGATACGTGCGATCATAATGATAGACTAACTTGCTCATGTAACGAAATGGTGGCTCGCTGCAAACGGGGGGCTTACATGCGCAGCCTGATTCAAGGGGCAGCGCACGTGCCGTCTGCTTGATATTCCCCGTGTTACCCTAGGAAACTATCTAGCGCTTCCATCAAATATCTGGCCAACTAGCCGCTACAGCGAATTACGACTCTCGTGATGGAGAGCACGCCTTTGCTTGGGAATGCGCTGTCCAGCGAAGTCGATCATGACCATGCAAACAAGCTTGGGCGATTCAAGAAGCATTTCGATCAGTGGCGTGTTTTCTACATCTGCGTCATGTTTCTTATAGTCACCGACGTGCCCTCATTCATGGGCGAAGGCCCAATGCTTCGCATGCTTGAGCTCGGCGCTTGCCGTGAGTACTACACAACTCACGATCCCGACATGATTGACAACAACGGCAACATTGCGGAACGTCTTTGCAAATTGCCGGAGATTCAGAGCAGAATAGCCATGGTGAGGGGCCTTCTGGCCTTCTTGGAGGCAGTGCCTGGATTGCTGCTAGCTGTGCCTTACGGCATCATAGCAGATGTGTACGGGCGGGGCCTGGTGGTTGGTCTGTGCCTTGTGGGATTTTTGATCAGAGACATATGGATCTTCGTCTGCCTCTATTTTTATACGGTGTTTCCTCTAAACGCGGTGTATTTGGCGCCGATGGCAGCCATCATTGGTGGCGGGTCAACCGTTACTGGACCCATGCTCTTCGCCATTATGACTGCGTCCACACCCCGAGAATCGAGGTTTTTTACACCAGTTCACCACTCACATAGATTCTCTACTGACTTGAAAGCGCAGAGCACATGCTTTTTTTATGATGCAGGTTTGTCTGCTCACACTCGAGTCCATATCGCCACCGCTCGGATCGCTTCTAATGAGCACTATTGGAGCGTACTATGCTTGGCTTGCTGGTATTCCTCTGGGGCTTTTAGGTTTCCCCTGTCTATCCTTCATACCACGCAACGAAATGCCTGCTACTGTGGAATGTGAGTCTTGTGAGCTGGAAGGCGCGGAGCAGTCCGCGTCGTGGTCGACTATGTGCATCTGGATAAAACAGATATTCACTGGGCTCGCGTATCATGTAAGACAGGACATACCTAAGATGATTAATAGTAAGCCACTCTTCGTTGGCTTACTTGCAATGTTTACTGCAAAAATGGCACGACCTATTAAGGATCTATTGCCACAGTTTATGACGCAAAGTTCGAGTGGCCAATTAGTCAGGTAGGACCTCTTCCTAGCAGACTGCGACCTGATTTACTAACAATACATCAGGCAAACTTACTCCTATCTCTGCACGCTGCAGCTCAATTGCCGTGGTTCATTGCTGTTCTACCAACAATCAACGCCTGGCTGCTCCGTTGCAAGGGAGACGCAATCAAAGGAAACCACGTCCTCTCGACCGTTTTAGGGAGTTGCCTGACACTAGGTGCGCTATTCATGGCATTTGCGCCAACTCCAGTGACCTTTATTATTGGTAGGTGCTCCATGTACTACTGGTAGTTGCCCAAGTGTAATGCTTACATTTGAAACAGCCGTGATTGTATACACGGGCGGCAGCGGGTTTTCAATAGCCATGCGGTCGCTTCTCACAGCGCTGGTTGCGGACGATAAACTGTCGCTTCTATTCACAACTATTGCCATATTCGAAGCCTCCGCCCTTTTAACTGCTGCTCCTCTGTTGCAGTTACTGTTTGCAGAGGGCTTGCAACACGACGGACTACTGATGAGCTTGCCATTCTTCACTGTAGCTATCCTTTATGGATTCGCGACCTTAGCTCTGTCATTATGTACTTTTAAGTGGCTCGCTCAATCTACCTCATATTCTAAATCTAGCTATACACTTATGTCCAACGAAATTATAACTATAGTATATTATATATTTATCCCTACTTTAAGTATTATTATTATTATACTACTAAATTATAATATAAGAGTTTTAAGTAAAATATTCTATAATTATATTAATTAAATGTTAATAATATATTATTATAAAGTATATCTAGATTAGTAACTTACTTTTAACTTTTATACTAATAACTTACTTAATAATAGAGAATAGTTAATAATAGAGTGAAAAAAAAGAAGAAGGTATATTTAGACTAAAAACTCTAATAGAAATTATATATAGATACTATATAATTAATTCTTAATAAAAGTAAAGATTTAACTAATATTATTATTTTAATAATATATGACTAAAAGATTTTAAAATTATTTATAAAATCTTTAGATAAATAAGGTATTATAAAAGAGTAAGGTTAGTTATTAATACTAGTATTTTATTTAGTTATAACGAAGTACGTAGAGTGTAGAAAAGTTCTAGCCTAGTATAAATGTAGTCTAAGAAACCTGCTCGTAAAATTCGTACTTTTAGGTAGAAGAAAGCAGTAGAGCTAGCGATCTCTGACCACCTCTCATACTGTCACAGGGATATGTACTCCGGAAAGGATACTCCGGATAAGACGTGGCGTCACTTCCCCTTTTCCAGGCTTTCACTCCGGAAATTAGACTTAGCATCAACACAAACAGCTATAGCCAAACAGTTCAAAAATGGGGAAGGAAGAACATTGGCCTAGTGGATTTTTTCAGGTACTCTATCATTTCACCAACTATTACGCCTCTCGCCTCGGACTACAGACTGCCCGTGAGGCCAACCGATGGGTCCTGCCTCTGGAGACTTTAGAAGCGACTCGCCCCACCAAATGTCATGGTAAAATCACCACGCAACAGAACTGACGTTCCGGCGAGCAATCCGACACCAGGCCTCAGGGCTTCCACGTCGGATTCGCGCATGACCACCCCTGACTTGCGTACTAAACGGCAGACAACCGGACACTTGGATGTGCGCTTGGAAGCCCCAAATCGCCGCAAAGTGCAAAAGGTCAGCCGAGCCTGTGACTACTGCAAGGTGAAAAAGCTTAAGTGCACAGGAAGTATCCTTTGCAATGTCTGTACGAAAAGGGACCTAGAATGTCTATATGACGCTGAGTACCGTCGCGGACGGCCGCCAACACCACTAGCTTCAGAGGCACTAGCTGCTGAGCAAGCTACTAATGTACCGCTGGCTACAAAAGACTCTAGGTATAGTTATTCCTGCGGCCTTTATTTGAAAATGGGCTAACATGAACAGAGGACAGTTCAATCGCGCTGTAGATAAGATAGCTCCGGAACAGCAAGGAGACTTCCTAGCTACTTCTCCAGCCAGTGGACTTCGAAGCCGAGCCTCCCCTGAGCTTGACACTGCTGACATTGAAGGCCAGTTCTTCGATCTCACGTCAAATCTTACATTCCTCCACCGAGCCTGGAAGCGGTTCTCTTTACAGAAAGGAGAAAATGTTCCCGATGTTCTTACCGACTCAGAATGGTCGCAGCCTCTTATGTCAGCCGGGGACTGGCCCTTCCCGGGTCCTTCTCCCGGCCAACCGGTTCCGATACCGGCTCGGCACCTCGCAACTCAATTATTTGAGTTCTACTTTGAAAATTGTGTTGTCACTTATCGGTGCCTCAATCGTCAATACTGTGCGTTGTTTCTAGAAGCTGTGCTAGACAATGCACAGAATGGTTTACCGATATACCATAATATTGGGCATTTCAAAGCGGCACTTATCATCAATATTTTTGCAATTGCGAGTCTTCGAAAAGAGAAGATATCAGGATCCACCTCTACCTCTAAGAATACTGAGTTATCATCGAGTGAAAGTGATCATTATTTTTGTGAAGCGCTGAGTCTCACATCAAGCGAAGCTGGACTTCCGCGCCTGGAGTCAGTCCAAGCTAGGGTGCTGCAAGTACTCTATCTTCTTCAAACTGGTCGTATGAATCAGGCATGGTACATTTTCGGTAGCACAGTCCCTATCGTTTCTGCCCTCGGCCTGCATCGAAAGTCGGGGAGGGGTAGGGACGCAATGGGCAATAGTGCGAATACGGATTACATCGTTTTGCAATGCCGCAGGCGCACGTTTTGGGTTGTATACATCATCGACAAATACTTATCCGTTGTTTTTGGAAGACCAAGCCTGTGGCACGATGATGACATCAACCAAGACTATCCAGAATGTATCAACGATGAAGATATGAGCTCTCAAGGGCCCTCTCCGTCCCCCGCGGCGCTAGATTGTCACGTTAACTCGCTCATATCGCACGCTAAGTATGCCATTCTACGCTCCACGCAAGCTAAAGCGCTAACCAGAACAGGATTTCTCAAATCATCGGACATATATCCAGAGAAGTTTATACTTTGAAAAAAATCCCCAAGCCAGAAAGACTAAACGCGGCAAAAAACTTATGTCGCCTACTACGTAAGTGGCACCAGAATTTGCCGGCTTATCTTGGTACCGTTCATCCTCGGAGCCTCATACCGCCTTTTTGTCGGCAAGCAATAGCACTAAAGCTAGCATATTGCCACGCCGTAATACATGCAAGCAGGCCATTCCTGCTCGGCTACGATGGCCAGTCGAAGTCATCACTACTCAACGAAATGGTGGCGGAATGTATCAGCGCGGCTAGGATGGCTCTTGAGATAGTCGATGATATAGTGGGCGATGGGCTGCTCTTTCACGCCTTTTGGTGGACGCCGTACGCCACTTTTTGCGCCCTGGCCGTTGTATATGTGTGGGAAATTCAGCAAAAGGCCCACGGAGGCGATGTTTCCGATGATCCGTCACTTTTTGAACTGGCTGAGCGCTGTCATGGCCACCTATCCCAGTCAGCGGCAACGCATTCGCCTGGGCCTCGGTACAGCATCATCCTTGAAGAACTCCGCTTAGAGGCAAGGCAGGGCTCAGTGCAGTCTGCGCATCAAGTTGGATATACAAATGGAAACTCTATGGCACAGGAGGACGATCTCAACACTGCCCATAACTCTAGCACGATGAGTTTGGACCTGAGTCAGATGCTGAATGAAGTCAGTACTGCTCCTATGCCTCCACTGAACGAATGGCAGGCCATAGACTGGCTTGACCTTGACTCATCGGTATTGTCACCCCACATACTAGAGTGGACGGACTTTGAATGCCATTGCTAACCTATATAGGCAATAGGGCCATTCCCTGATATTGAGGATCTGTCTGTTAATTGGGGTGTGTGAAGACTCGTATCCGATTTTGATGTGTTTAGTGTGGTCCTATTCTGAACATTTAGCAAAGTCTTTTGAGGTAACATACTATAAGAAATAGAGACAATGCACGCTTAAAAGAGAAGATATAAAGGAAAAGGAGCATAAGGTAATTAAAAGAGTAAAATAATAAGTTAGTATTAGGTAGTGTGTTAGTTATGAGGTGCCTGTAACTACCGAGCGCTTGGCTTTTCCTAGAGAGTGTACTTGAATAAAGGACCAGTCTCGCCCATGCGGGCGATTTCCTCGTCCGTGTATCGAGCTCTGACCTCCTCTTCCGACTGTGTCCTCTGTGCGTTGCTTCGCTGCAGAAGGAACTCCAGCAGCGTCGCCGCCATGATTCCAGCCAGTGCAAAGGCCAGCGATGTACCATATCCGGTAGGGTAACCCGGCGCTTCTCGGTCAACGTAGATGTAAGAACCAATAAGTCCGCCGATGTTGCCGAAACACACGAGAAGCCCAATACTCACAGAGCGCTTGGCAGGGTCAGGAGTATTGGCAATGTTCCATGCATTTACACCTGGCAGTATTGGGTATAGCCTGTTACGAAATATCAGTGACCATCTGTATTGGCATTGTAGGTGAGAAACTTACCCAAGCATTGCTAAACAGACAGCGGAGTAACAGGCGGCAACATTGTTCACAATGTCTCTAGATAGTGCAAAGAGAACTGAGAAAGCAACCACGACGCATATTTGTGGACCAATAAGGAAGGGATATCTCCAGGAATATTTGTCTGCAAAGATGGCAAATGCGTACGAGGAAATGGCGCCAAAAGCGTAAGGAGGAATAGTGAGTAGCTGTGCAATCTCTGACTGGTACCCCATTGACGTAAGGATAGTAGGCATCGTGAACTTCATCGCATAGTTTGGTACTGCATTCGACCAGTTGGCGAGAACAAGGAGGTATATCTTGTAGTCCCAGAATATATCTTTGAAGATGGCAACGTCGAATTGCTTCCTGGCTTTGTCTTTTAATTCGAGGGGGCCATTGGATCGACGAGCGAGTTGGCGTAGTTCCAGATACCGGATTTCCTCAGCATCCAACCAGCGCGCGGAGAGCGCAGGAGAGTCGCAGAGCAAGAAAAAGCATAGAGCACCGACAATGACTGTGGAGATACCTTCGAGGATAAATATCCATCGCCAACCATCAAGGCCAGCGAGTCCATCCATTTTGCTAATCGCGAAGGCAAGAAGACCAGAAAAAGCACCACCAGTCGCGGCCGATGTATACAGAATCGCGATGCGGACTTGAGTCTCCTGCGGTAGATACCAGTTGGAGATAATGAGTATCGCGCCGGGAAGAAACCCCGCTCTAATAAGAGATTAGATCAATGAATCCATCTAGACCAGCTTCACTTACTCAAATATCCCAAGCATAAAGCGAGTAACGAGCAGCCCAGCGAAGCTCTGTACAATACCTGTCAAGGTCATGATGACGCCCCACGCGATGACGATGCTGCCGATGTAGATAGAGGGCCTTTTGACTTTGTGCAGTAACATATTGGACGGAACCTCTTATACAATGTTAGAGGCGCGTGAGGTTGCGTCGAGGGAAGCTCAACATACCACACAGCACAAATGGAATGAAGAATATAGCAACGGCCACATTATACTCAACGCCGTGCATGTTGAGATCTACTGTCATACCCTCAATTTTTGCATTCCCTTATAAAATTAGTCTGAGTACCTAAAGGCAGGGGTCAGTCATGAAGTATTACCAATGTTCGTTTTGTCCAAGTATGCCATAAGGTAAAGCAGCACGAGCATGGGCAGCAGCCGCCACTGGTTTCTGATCAATATTTTTTACTCAAACAGATCAAACTCTTGTCACTCACATCAACCTTTCGAACAGCTTTCTTTTGGCGCTCTTCACTGAAGTCTGCAAGAAAGTGGGCATCGTCCAGCGACACGCTACCAGAGTGCTCCAGTTGAAGGACAACACCCTTTTGAGGAGACTGTTCTACCTTCTGAGAAAGCACTGGCAGTCGGCCGGTATCCATTGTTGTAAGTCTAGTGTTTTGGTGATGGATTAAAATAGCACGAAGTCATCAAAGTAAGATAGTTGTCAGTGGGCGAGGTCGATTTTGGATTTTAAGGAAAGGCCGTGGCTTAATATGAAATTATGATTCCCTTTGGCCGGGGGCGGATCAAATGGGGATATGGTTCACAAGGCTCAGCGTTACTGAGACTCTTGTTAGGACTGTATTGGGGAAGCCAATGCCGACTGTTGGTGAACTTCGGAAAGGAGGTATGTAATCCGAATTATCCATGGTTATGACTCCGGGGGCTAGGCGTGGTTAATGCCCCACACGCCGGATAAGAAATTGGAAATCCGGGAGTCCAAGTGGCCTTTATCCGAGAACAAATGATAGAGGGTTTCCGGAGCACTCTTCCTGGTACAGTGGGTCTCAACTCTAAAGTAACTGCGAACGGACCAAACAGTCATACATTACCGCTCAGAATTACATGTACACCGGCACGAGCACAATGCTCAAGCTGGCTTTGAGCGCACTATAGCGGCTGGACCGCTGCCTCCGACTGGCTCGGATTTTCTGTACCGGAGAAGGTAGAACAGGGCCGATGACGCTGGATATGCTGAGTTGCTAGCCACGAAGCCGCTTGGCTTGCCACGTATAAGAGACAACCCACAGCCCAAATAGGTCGGTCAAAGGACACACGAGTCTTTGAACCAACCAGTTTGACTCCTCCAAAAAAACATCACATTTTCTTCTACCATCTTCAATATGCCCATCGATCTCAAAGGACTTATTCCGGCGCCGGTGACGCCTTTCACCAAGGATGGCGCTGTGGACTATGAGGCGATTCAGCGACTCGGTTCCTGGCTCGGCAGCCAGAAAGGAGTCAAGGGTCTCGTGGTTCTGGGCCACGCAGGGGAGGGGACATTTCTTACTCAAGAGGAACAGGTGGATACGATCAAAGCTTTTGTCAAATCCGTCGACAACAAAATCCCGGTCATCGCTGGCATCACTGGCGAAGGAACAGAAGTCGCTGCCCTGGAAGCCAAGCGCGCTAAGGAGGCAGGAGCTCAAGCTGGCCTTCTTTACCCCTCTCATGGCTGGCTACGCTTTGGTTATCAGCCGGGTGCACCTCAGGACCGCTATAGGGTGGTCTACGAGTGTTCAAAACTGCCTCTCATCCTCTTTCAGTATCCTGACGATACAAAGGCCAACTACAACCTCCAAACTCTTCTAGACATCTCTGCGCAGCCCGGTGTCATTGCAATGAAGAATGGAGTCAGAAATATGAGAAGGTGGGATACTGAAATTCCTGTCTTCCGACGGGAGCGCCCCAATGTGCCGGTTTTGACGTGCCACGACGAGTACCTCCTCCATACAGTATTCGATGTGGATGGCATGCTTGTTGGCTACGGAAACATTGCCCCAGAGCTTCTCTATGAGATGATTCTTGCGGGCAAAAACAAGGACTACAAGCGTGCAAGGGAGTTGCACGACCAATTGCTGCCTGTAACTAAGGCAGTCTACCATCGAGGCTCACATATGGAAGGCACTGTGGCTTTGAAACATGCTCTGGTTGCACGAGGAGTTCTCTCGCATGCAACTGTACGGTCGCCATTAATTCCACTACCAGACAGTGCTAAGGTAGAGATATACTCTGCGATTGCTTCAGCAGAACTGAGCAAAATAGCTTAGTTAGATACATGAAGGTCGACTAATGCAAAGTTTGGAGTATCCAAATGCATGGCTCAATACCAAGTAATAGAATCATGGCTACCGTCCTCTCCCATACTGTCATTTTCCGTTTGAATCACTGATATCACCTTTCTTTGCGCTCCCCCGACAACATAGCTTAACTAGTCGGCCAAAATTAGAAGGCGGAGAAACCATTCGCTACTTGCATGGTGAAACCTAACGGTCGCGTCCTCCTTCTGACGTCCCCAGGAAAGGAACCGATTGATGACAAGCGCTTGCAAGCTCAGTCGTGCTATGCCGTCGCGCAAATACCATTTAGATTCAGCGTAATACACATTTGCTTAAACGGAATCGGGAGGGGCATTCCAAATCAACATCAGCCGTCCGCATCGTCTCGTTTGTACAAAGCCGAGCCAACTGAGCCTCAGTTGCCTGGCTGCTGGAGTTTACAGTGGTCTTGCTGGTGTATTACAGCGAGGTTTGGGTGAGCAATCGGTAGGAACTACAGTGGGGTGGCATAAAATATGTACGGTATAGTACATCTGGCTACCTAGGTTGGTAGTGTGAAGCCTGCCTAAACCTAGGTAGGTACTTACCTAGGTAGGTACTAACTTGACTTTTGTCAAGGCACTGTAAGTACCTACCATGTGTTTTATAGCGCTTGGCTGGCTAGAGCTATAGTGGCCTGGTAAACCCAACTCTAGGCATTTACCTTAGGCCCTTCTCTCAGCAGGTATAGTGGGTCGCGTAAAATTCCGTCCGCTCCACTATAATCAGATAGAGGCTCCTAAAACGCGAAATTTGAAATGGCCATAACATATGCAATTTTGGGTATTTTCATTTAAAAAAAGGGGAGTACATATTTATTTACATGAATTTTGTGCCTGCTAAATTAATACTTGGTATACTAACCACGGGCGGCGATAATTGCCGCGAGGCGGCGTGACATTGAAGATGACAATTTCTCTAGTAGCTCCTCTGCAAACTCCTCCCACACCTCGACGGCTGTGAAAATAAGTCTTTGGAGGGTATAATCTGTTTTAGGCATTACTGATAACTTAGGATAGTTTTCGTAGATTTTTTCTTTGAGCAGTTTCCATAGGTTTTCGATGGGGTTAAGATCGGGTGAGTATAGCGGCCAATCCACCAGCGTTACGCCATATTCTCCAGCCCATTCCTAGAGCTACCGTTTGATGATTCGAGCCGTGTGAGTTAGAGCATTATCTTGAATAAAGAAATATCTAGGTTCTGCAATTGTAGGCAAATTTTCCTATAGATAGGCGAGTATTTGGCGGCTGGTAATGCTACCTCTAGGTGAGTCAGGGTTGCCTTGAAGGGGTACCAAAGACGTCCTTTTACCGCCCGCAAACCTAGCTTAAAACATTTGAGAATGATGTGTAGGAGGCGTTATTCCTTGGACATTCTCCTTATCTTTTCGATTTTCCTATGCGACGTTAGATACGGAAGTTATGGTGGGTGGAAGGTAGGTACTTTTTTGTAGAATACCCACTCGTTTTGCTCGCCCTACCCGCGTGTAATTATTGTCTCATTAGAGAATATCTAGCGCTCCTAAAGTCTGGGATCTTATAAGATATATATCCGGGCGAATTGTTCTCTTTTTCTTGTAATTTCTTCATTTAATTTTGGTCACTAGAGCGCTATGTGGTACTTAATACCCTATGTCTTAAGCTACCTGGTTAAGGTATGGATTTCGCACATTAACCCTGCCTCCTAGAGTAAATTGGCATTCTTAATAAAAGGATTATTAGTTATTATACGTATAATAATTCTTTTTTGGTAATCCATAATGATGGTTGGGTGCCTAGAACGTGGTTGACTTTGAGCACTTATCTAGTTGGTATAATATGCCACCATGCCACGGATACTATCGGCTGGAACTCCCTCGCGCACCGCGATATCCCGAGGTTTCATGCTAGCTTCGTATATGGCTATAACCCTCGTTCGCTTGTGAGGCGAATAATGCTTTTTTCGCTCTATTAGAGGCATTGTGGGTGGAATTGTCGCGGTTATAAGATACAGTGTTGATATTGAGTGTGGGCGCGCTACGCGCTCAATGTGGAATCGGACGGAATTAATAGCGCCCCACTGTAGGTACCTAACCTAGGCAAATAGCTACTTATTCGGTAGGTATTTTCCGGCCAGCTTTCTGTGCCGCGACCCCGAAGCATCGCCGACCAGCATGCGGCAATGTGCAGCAAGACCAATTGCCTGAAGGAATTGTCTGTGCAAGTCCCTTCTAGTACATCTCTATCTGTCAAGGATCGAAAAGGTCTTTCTGCGCATTGTTTGCCTCGTCGAACGCTTTTGTGCATCACGGTGAAGCCTTGCCGCGGAAATGGCCCCTTCAGTTAGTAGGTAATTCATTCCTTTAGCCCGCCCGGCGTTCGGAGACGTGGGTCTCCCGCCAAGGTCCAGCATCATCCTTCCGTTTGCCGTGTTTGCGCCCTTGTTTGATTCATGGCGACACAAAATCCTCGTCCCATCTACCATCTGCTTCTTAAACCCCTCGTGTCCGTCAAGCTGCTGTGTTGTCTGAGAAGCCCTGCAGTGACTCCCAGTCATCCGCATATGTGGACTCTGCTACCTTACCAGAGACCCGTCTGCGCGCCGTCACCATGCCTCGACCGACCGCCCACCACGCGTGGAACTTTGACATTGATCGCTTCCTCAACCCCGTTGTCCCCTCGCCACCATGGAATTACATACCGTATCCCGTTGCTCACTTCCTAGGCTATCGCAAGACCAAGCCCGTCAACACGGGCAACCTGATGCCCACCTTTTGGGCCTTCATCGGCATCTTTTGCGCCATCATCCTCATCCAGGTCGTCTCCAGGCATATTCCCGCCTTTGAGAGCCACCATGCACCAGCCATTGTTGGATCCTTTGTGAGTTATCCGATCTTGCTCGTCCCTGGCCGGAAGCACTTCGAATCTCCGTTGACCAGCTTCACCAGGGGGCGACCGCTGTCCTCGAATTCTACGCGATAGAATCTCCGCTCGCGCAGCCTCGCAATACATTCTTCGGCCAGGTGCTGGCGTCCGTCATTGGCGTCGCTGTCGCCAAGCTGTTTCTCCTCAGCGACCACTTCGACAGTATCCAGTACGTCGGCGGAGCACTCGCCTGTGCCGCCACCACCTCCCTCATGGCGCTCACCAAGACGGTTCATCCGCCCGCCGGCGCCACCGCCCTGCTCGCCGTCGTCGACAACCGTCTTCTCGGCCTCGGGTGGTTCCTCATCCCCGTCATGATCCTCGGCTGCGCCCTCATGATGAGTGTCGCCCTCCTCATCAACAACATTGAGCGTCGCTACCCCGTCTACTGGTGGACCCCTGAGTCGCTCCATGCCAATAAGCCCATCCTGCATCGCTCCAAGGAGGAGGACCTCGAGAGCGTACCCGCCAGCGCGGCGACCACCAACGAATCCGAACCAGCGCCTGAGGCTGATAGCGGCGCAGTGCCGGCGGCTGACGCTCCTGGTATCTCTCACCGCAAGCATGAACTTAACGAAGTCATTATTCGCTCTGGCGATGTTTTAGTGCCGCATCACATGTATTTGACGCAGGAGGAAGCCCAGCTGCTCGAGACGCTTAGCGGACGTCTATAGGCGGATGCAGAAATTGGAGGTAAAATGAGCGGGCAACATGGTGATGATGAGGATACTGGAATTTTCATTGCGTGGCGATCTCTCACTTTAGTATATTCACTCGTCCTATTTTCTTATCAAGATAGCCCGGTGCCACTTTCTGTCCTGCCCGTGTCTTATCGCAAGTCGCGTCGATCTTCTGGTGTGCATGCTTATCTCGAACCCCACGCATGCCTTGGCCACGTCTCATTGGCAGTCACGCTGTCCCAGTTCAATATTACACGTGCAGACAAAAAGTCGTCGATTTTTTGTCGATTTTTTGTCTTAGAGCTGGACGCCACGCAAGAGATAGCCGAATGTTTAATGCTCTAATCAAAGGCAAATACAGAACATATTTCAAATGATTAAAAGCGGCGCAGAATAGAATTGCATCTGCCTTAAGCTTAGGAATGAGAAGGTTCAGACGCGGAGGACGGCTATAAAGCTAACAGATTTAATGTTGCTGTGGTTACTCGTATCTCACACTTGGGACAAATTTCACATGGGATAGGTTAACGATAAGAGAACCTTGGCTGAAAATTTACGAAGACCTGAGACAGTCACAGAAAATAGTGGCTTGACCTGCTCAAAACCATCAAGGAGAACTTCGCCGCTTCGTGCCTAGTAGATCATCCAACCAATGGCTGGAAACTTTTGTTAGTGAAGAGTTGGATTAGCTTTGCACCAACAGTCTTGTTGTACTGTCGGCTTTCGCTCGGGCGACGGTTTAGACTTTGTGTGACAGAGGTCCGTTCCCACAAAGGCACGATTTGGACAGTTACCCGCATTTCTGGCTCGCCTTTGTGAGCTGACATGGACAGGCCCGGATTCATTTATAATGAAAGGAGGAAGAAGCGAGTGCATCGCTGACGGTCGAGGGGTCGATATATCGAGATGTGCATAGCAGCCTTCTGCCGTGTTAATGTATCTGACGCGACATCGAAACTGGGCCTGAATACGAGGGCAGCCAACTCATGCATCGGCATAGTTGCTGAAGAAAGCTTCCGCAACTGCAGTTGCAGCATGTGAAGTGAAGACTGTTTATTCCCCCCCCCCCCTTTTTTTTTTCATGGCAGCTCTAACGCCAATTCAAGACATGTAGGCCAAACATTGCCACCGTTATGGCCTGGGAGTGGTAGCTTGCCTGAGCCGAATGCCGCCTAGAATAAAGAAAGAAGTTTAATGGCCAACACGAACGAGAGTAAAGGGGGATACTGAGACGACGAACAAAAACGTAGCCTAACAACAGGGGCGTGCAGATTTCCGAAAATAATTTTGCTCTTGGAGAATACCTAAAAGGGTATCCCGAGCCTTCGGCCCCATCGAGCCGATGCAAAACGGGTCTCTTGCGGGGCTCGGGAAAACAGGAAAATATCAAATATTTTGGGGGTTTATTCCCTTGACCGCTTCCGAAGAGCGCATGGCATCTTGAGAAATTGCTGACAGACAGATGCGATCGCCGCTGCTTGTCTTGTCAAGGAGCCAATCTCGAGTCGGAAATCGCTAGAATGACAAAGCGGGATTGCATGCAAAGTTACATTCGGCTCTGCAGCAGGCTCCATGGCGGATCACAGCACGTATCCAGTTTTATTAAGGGTTAGACAGGCGCGCAGTATAGATTAAATGTAGCATGTGTTGCACAACTGCGCAATAGGGTCCTAGTGGTTGAGCCATTTGGTGTCCGTGACACTGATGGGTCCAGCGTGCGTTGGATCCAGCCGAGTAATTGCTCTCGTAGCGATGTTACAAGAACGAAATCTGAAAAGCTGCCCGGTGAGCTGGCAACTAGTACCCGGCCCCGCTGTAATACATCGCGGCCGGGGCAGGAATATGGATGGTAAGTATCAGCATCAGGGCCAGCGGGCTCACGGAGAATGTAAGGCATTAAGGGCCAAAGCCTAAAATTTTCTTCAATCTCAATCAGAATGGGGTCCTGAGCCGTCCCGACGACGCTGTGCCAATAGGTGCTTCTGTGACACAACAAGAAACAAGAGACCGACGTTGAAGTACCATTGATAACACCACCAGACCCCAGCACCAGCCGTCACGATACCGTTTTACAATGTATCTATACTATGTCACTTTAAAAGTAAGATGTCTCCGGAACATCATTGACGCCTCGAAAAGTAGGCGTTATAACTAGATTTCCCTGCCGCGCAGGCGGGGTAGTGAATGCCACCCGCCGATAGTGAACAATGGCTGATGCGGCGTGGATTGAATCGGAAAGCCAATAAACCAGAGATGAGAATGGAAAAAAGAAAAGGGGGGGAGTAGGACCTATCATTTATGAGTTGCTGAGTCCTAGGCACCATGTTGTAAACCTGAGGCTAAAATTGAAATATCTTCGACTTGTCATCTGGCTCGTACATGGTGAGACACCATTTTAACGGGTGGCGGAGGTTTACTAGTGTCTCAATCATGTGTCTCTGGCTGGCACTGAGGCTGGCTCGGAATATTGGCTGGGCGCCCGGCAGCACTAAAAGCACTGGCATTTAAAACTTTCTCAAGGGCGCCAAGCAGCCATTTGAGGGGCTTGAGAGAGGTCCACTGCCAACCGTTGCCCTCAGCAAGGACAAGTTCGCCACCAACAAAGCTTCCTGTTGGGGCCTCGTAACAAGTGGGCATGATACTACCCTCATCCCCTCTGTAGACCCCCTCTCTGGCGCAAGGCCGGGTTTAGACCACCGTGACGGGCGGCGCTGTGGAGTCGTCCGGCCGGGTACCGCGATCAAGACCACACCACGTTCCTGGAAACAAGCACGCCAAAAAGAAAAAAAAACTTGAGTTGGCACCCACTGTTCCGCTATCAACGACTCGCCCCTCGTCCAATTGGGCCGCCAGTAGGCACCACCTTTGGCATCAACACCGGATACGCCACTTAGACTTTAGCTAAACCCACCAGCACCAAGCACAAGCGATAATGGCAAAACCTGCGGAAAAGATGGAACCGCCGAGGCAGTGTCGTTGCTTGGAGAGCAAAGGAGATTAGGAGACAAGAAAAACTTTCTGGGTCCTGGCTCGCCGCGTCATGGCATGCTCTTGGTCCCGAAGACCCCACCCCTCTGCGACTCGACTTGTATGCTCTCTCGATCGTATCCGGACACTTCTTTGCGACCCGATTTTCTTGTCTTTAGCTAAGCTTTCTTGCCGTGGTCAAGACTCTGCTCCCTGCCTCTTCATGTCACCTTCTGGCCTTTTTTCACTCTTTCTTGCCAGAGGGTGGAACTTTGTCTTAGCTTCAAGAATCGACCACCAACACTAGTGTCAACGATCATGGCGACACCATCACCCAATGATCGTAGCTACCACCTCCCAGTTCCTGGCGATGGCCTCGCTCCTGGCCGCAAGGGTAAGAAGCGTGTCGGTTGGCATTCTGCCAGCGACAGCCTTGGTGCCTCTTCCTCCAAGGACGCCGCCGCGTCACCGCGCGATGACCTCTCGAACCTTTCCACGCCTTCCATGCGAGGCACACTGCAGCCCGGAGAGCCAGACGCGCTCGAGCTCACAATTGCGTTGACCAAGATTCTCTCCGAAGAGGGCCAGCAGCGTTCCCCTGATAGTAACCCCTCAAGGGATGCTGGTATTGACTACAGCGACACCTCCCCCCATGGCACGGCTGCACAGACACCAAACCTTCTGCGGCCGCCGAGACCAGTCCTACGTCGCAACACTAGCTACGACGCCCCAAAGGAACGCGAGGAAGCAGACATGGCAGAGCAAAAGGCTAGTCAGCGTCAGGTGCGCTCCATAACGGACGCAAGGCACCGCGCTGATCGGCTGGCCATGTCTGTGGGAGGGTACTCTGCTCCTGTGTCTAAGCGCAACTCAAGTGAGCTCAGCGCTGCATTCCAGCCCTTGCTCGAAGACACAGCAGATGGAGAAGTGTGGCTAGGTCATGACGATATGAAGACTCCTCCTGGCACTTGCCATATCAGACACCGCACTCCGCACTCATCTCAAGCCCAAGCCACAGACACTCATAATGTCGCAGAGTCCCTGGTGCTGTCTCACGCCATGAAAGCCAACAAACCCGAATTCTTTCATCGACACCATAAGTCAACGAGCTCTGGCACTTCCACACCCATCACAACCGACGCTCAAGACTATGTGCCTCGTCCAACAAAATATCGCGGCGGCATTCTATCGTCACTGCTGAAACTTTATCAAGATGATAGAGGACAGAACACGAGCGCTCCAGGCACCGAATTCAACTCTAACGCAACAACTCCCGTCATGTCACCTCGATCCTCACCACCAAGCTCGAGGCGCCCATCCACCGCAGGAAGCAGCCGGTCGCGGCCCACCAGTGGCTTGTTTTCCTATCATAAATCGCAGTCATCGACTTCTTCGTTAGCCCTGACTGAACTACTCAAGTCATCCTCCATGCTTGCTGTGCCCGTATCCCGCCAAATATCCGACCAGTGGGACCACAAGATCAAGAAAGATAAGCCGGTCAAACCGAAGAAGGAGCAACACCGCATAACTGTTCATATCGCCGGCATCATTGCTCGTCATCGATATCTTATGAAGCTATGTCGAGCTCTCATGCTATATGGTGCCCCCACGCATCGGCTCGAAGAGTACATGACCATGTCGGCTCGCGTCCTCGAAATCGAAAGCCAGTTTCTCTATCTGCCGTCATGCATGATCATCTCCTTTGATGACAGCTCCACGCACACAACCGAAGTCAAGCTTGTCCGTGTGCCGCAGGGAATCGACCTGGGCAAGCTTCGCGATGTTCACAATATTTACAAGCACGTTGTCCACGACAAGCTTGGTGTTGAGGACGCAACGAAGCAACTCGATGAAGTTATGAACCGTGACACCAAGTTCCCCGTCTGGTTCCGAATTATCATGTACGGCGTTGCATCAGCTAGTGTCGCTCCGTTCGCTTTTGAGGGCCGTTTTATCGACTTACCTTGTGCTTTTATCCTGGGATGTATCGTCGGCATTCTTCAGCTGGTTTTTGCGCCAAGCAATGAACTATACGCTCATGTCTTTGAAGTCTCAGCCTCCATCATCACCTCCTTCATTGCCCGAGGCTTCGGCTCAATCAACAACGGACAACTCTTCTGCTTCTCAGCTCTAGCACAGAGCAGTATTGCCCTCATCCTCCCAGGCTACATCGTGTTGTGCAGTTCACTGGAGCTACAGAGCCATAATCTTGTGGCGGGTAGTGTCCGCATGGTGTATGCACTGATTTACACTCTATTCCTTGGATATGGAATCACTATTGGAGCTACCCTCTATGGTATGATGGACTCCAATGCGGCTAGCGAGACACATTGCTCTGAACCCCTCCACCGTGGTTGGTACATGTTGTTTGTCCCTTGCTTCACGCTCTGCCTGTGCATCGTGAACCAGGCCAAGTGGAAACAGATACCTGCCATGCTTGTTATGGCTGTTGCAGGCTATGCTGTGAACAGCTACACCAGTCTCTACTTCAAGGGGAACGGCCAAATCTCTAACATGCTGGGTGCCTTGACTGTCGGTATCCTTGCCAATCTGTACTCCCGTCTTGGGCGACATGCGGATACCATTTGGCTAGACTTTAATGATTGGTGGAGGAAAAATGTCACACGGCGCTATTTTTCCAAGCGCAGCAACCGGTCCAATACTTGGACAGGATCCATCTCTGACGCCGAGTCCGCTACTGGGGATACAATCGAGAAGGAGAAGCAGGAAAGCAGACGCAAAGTCGGCTACAGTCTCGCAGCGGCAGCCATGTTGCCAGCTATATTTGTGCAGGTTCCATCGGGCCTTGCGGCAGGTGGCTCGCTCCTCGCCGGCATAACCTCTGCCAACGAAGCCACTGGCAACACCACTACCACGATCGATACCTCACCGAGCAGCCTGGGAAGCATGGACAGCACTGCTTTTAATGTGCTCTTCCTCGTGATTCAGGTTGCCATCTCTATCAGTGTCGGTCTTTTTATGAGCGCACTCATTGTGTATCCACTCGGCAAACGGCGCAGTGGGCTTTTCAGCTTTTAAGATTGGACCCTTCCATTCGTCTGCAATAGGGGAGACAATGGACAACAGCTAAACATAATGGAGGAGTTTTGTTTTAATTCGATTTGGTAGTTTGGGACAAATTCACGGAGCAAAAACGGCATGGCGTTTCTTTTTCATTTTTTTCCACCTCTGGCTCATTAGGAGAATACTTCGCTCTGTCCGCGCAGCGAATGCGTACAGATTTCCACTTATCGCTTCAGTGAAATACAAGAAAGGGTATATACTTGGAAATAGTTAACTGAATATCTAACAATGGATTCTATTCTTCCTGCGAATTTTCCTTTCTATATTCCTGTAACGGTTTAAGTCACGCGGTCCTGCTTGTCAACCTGGATTCAGATGGTAGTTCTATTTCACCTTCCGAGATTTCGAACCCGAACACCTTACCACAAAACTCTAAAGCCGATTGAGCACTTTGGCATACCGGATGGCGGGAACTCTCCTTAACATCGCTTAGCTCACCACTTTTTTTTCCCTCCTCCTGCACCTCCTGCTGGGCTGCACAACCACGTGCTGGAAATTATCCCAAAAGAGCAACAGGATGGTAGAGTAGGTGGGGGTCACATTAGCAGCGATCGAGTTTGGGTCAGTGTAACACTGAGGAACGCTGCCTAGCGCTCGGGTGGCTACATCGTCGGGAATGTGTCTCGATCTGGCGCAAGCCACTTGCAGAATGACGACTTGGTGGCGGGTTTTTTTCTCCGCCGGCATGCTTGCTAGTAGGGGGATTAGATGAGAGGGAGAAATTGATGGGGATCCGCGTTGGCTGCTAAGCGAGTGAAAGATAGCGAATGATGGCTCGCTCGGCAGGCTTTGCGGTCAATGACCAATGGGATGACAGGTTCTCTAAGTCAAGAAGCTGTCATCATGACGGCATTTAAGATCGGCTTTTCGCGCAGCATCTGATGAAATATCTTCATCAAGGCTGTGAGCGTAAAAGCAAGGTGGGGCGAATCCGTCAACTTTACTCCGTGCAGCCAGCGCACCATCGGGCTAGTTTCTCAATCCTGCATTTGTATGTGACTCGTCGCAAATACCGTTTCTCGGCAGACAGCTCTGTACTTGCCCGAGCTGTCGCCACGACAGAGGTCTGGAACCAGGTCCAATTCCAGCTCAGAAGCTCGATCCGTTTTTTCTGTCAAAGGGGGTGGTGGAGGAAGCAGGAACTTCCGTGTACATATGGAGTCATTTGCAGGGCGACTCACACAACAGATGCTCACGAACCCATGGTGAAATAATTGACCCATTCTGAACACGGCGCCTCGTAGTTTATGTTGCTTCAGCGCCACGGAGTAAGGGAGGCAGGCAAGCCGCTATGACCCTCAAAGCCAGGAATAGGGAAAAAAAATCCCCATCTCTTTTCCTTTTTCCGCCAGGAATGATGCTATAGCTCAGTTTCTGGGTGCCTCTAGTGAAATCGAACTTGTGAGACAAGCAGACGCAGAGCAGAACCATGCTGAGACTCCCGAGTCATCCGACCAACCAGAGCTGTGCTGTGGCGCAAGGCTGTGCAAAACCACAGGTTTTGCCATAGTATTTGGGGAAGTCGAAGATGGCGTGATGATGTTTCCAGGTCTCCATGTTATACAGCACGACGAATTTAATGCTTGATATTACGCGAATGCAACACTTTAGCTACCAAGTTAATTATTAGGCGACAATTTTTCTATGACTGAGGTTCAGTTGTGCAAAGAACATGAATAGGTTAGGGACCTCGCAAAACCCAGGGGTCAGTTGTGAACCACGAGGCTCTAAACAGCACAGCTTTTTGTTCCTCAATATAAATACAGAAAATATTGGTATTTTACTGCCGTCCGTATCCTCCACAGGTCGGCATACCCTATCCCGCCCCAACAGCTCGAGATGCGTGCCGCTGTCGACGATGAGGATCCTGTCCGCCGCGACAGCAGTTGACAGGCGATGTGTAATAAAAAATACGGTGAGACCCTGGCTAAGCGTCTTTCATGGCCTTCTGCATACTGACTCGGTCCTGGAGTCGACGGCTCTCGTGGCCTCGTTGGCACGACGATGTGCGGGCGGCGGATGATCACACGCGCAATGGCCTGGCGCTCCAGCTCGCCACCACTGACGCGCACGCCACGCTTGCCAATGCAGGAGCGATAGCCATCGGGTAGAGATAAGATCTGATCGTGGATGCGTGCGAGGTGACACGCTTCATAGACGTCTTGCTCGGCGGGAAAGGGGCGCGCGCAGAGCAGGTTCTCCAGGATGGTCTGGTCAAACATAGACGAGTCTTGGGGAACGGCGCCGGGACTATCGCAGAGGCTATCGAGGGTCCCATCACTTAGGCCCTAGCTATCAATGGCGCTGTAGCCCTAGGTAACGCCGTAGAAACGGTAGAACAGCTCTAGGGTGGACTCACCGCTGCCAGTGTCGCCAACGAGGGTGATGGACTGCCAGGGTCGACCTTAACGGACAGGTTGTAGATAATCTTCTTAAGGCCGCAAGCTAAAGAAACATTTTTTAATTCAACCTTAGAGTTTAGAATCTGCAGAGGTCTTGTGCCACCTTTGTCTTCGATGAAGGATTTGATAGAGCCATTCGGCCTTAACAAGCTGCGAGGTTGTGTCATGAAGTTAATGCGCAGGCTAGCGCTGGATCATTGATAAAACTTCAGTAAGAGGTAATAAAGACGACGCTTCTGACCGTCCAGTTTCCGTCAGCAACCTGTTTCCATCAGCAACCTAGGTCGCAATTAATTACGTGGCCAGCTCAAGGACTAGTTCTTGCATCGAATAGACGATTTTACTAACGTCGGAGTAGCGTCGCACAGACAAGAGACTCTTCATCTCGGTGCTGTTATAGCGCTCGTGTTTATATTTGCGGCGATTGTGTTTTTCTACGGTGTACCAATTGCCGATGGCATCATACATCGATGAGTGTGGTTATGAGCGTCACCATATCGGTCGACTCGTCAAACCTTTCGAATAGGTAAATGGCAGCGATAGAAAGATTGATGATTCTGGCGCCTAGTCCGAGAACGATATCGTGGAGAAAAGTCAGATTTGTTCGTTGTTCGATCGCAGTGATGACTTTGCCTATGCTTCGCAAAGTGTGCTAGTCCATCGTGCTGAGTTAGTTCAATACCGCGACGCGCCATGCGCTACAGAAGCCTGGCTTGATACACTTGGCGCTGATCGGTTTAATAGCGCTTGGGTCTGTTCATCAGCCTGGAATTTCTTTGCACTTGTACGCTTCAAGTCACAATCGCCTTTGGCCAGACTGGCGTTTTGTATCCAAGCAGGATACCGAGGAGTGACGAACCTGGCGCGAGCTTGACACATAGCGCTAGGAGCAGTCAGCTTTTCGTGGTGGAACTGCCGCCGGCGAGAATTTACAATCATTGAATGGAGATAGACAATAATGTCTATCGATCCGGCTTTGTACATGAAGGAGAGTTGCGTCCGCCATCTAAATCGCGGTAAGTATGTTATCACAAACATAAGTGCATGCAGCGCTATTTCAAAGGAAGCAAGGGCGATCTCCAACTCAGACAACAATGGGGTGCCCCTGTCATGGCATGATTGGGAAGTCGTGATTTTGAGGCTGCGATAGCGTGGATAACAGGGACCCCTACAAAGGGGCATATGCTAACTTAAATAATAGCGTCGGGGCGCTGGTAGCTGACTCCATAGCGGCGCAGCCCATCGCAAGCGCAGTAACCGGTTGTGGGATCGAGCCGAATAGTTAGCCTGAGCAACAAATGCAAGGCTTCTGGGACTCTTTAGTTTAATTTTGAGCAAATTTTGCCCAGGTACGATGTTCCAGAAGGCCACGCCCGACACACGGGGCTATAGCGAGCTCACCGATCAGAGTCGCCTGCAATGCTGCAGCTAGCGAAAGCGAGCCAATTTACTAGGACATATGATCGGTGGTACGAAGCTACGCTCGGCATATTACTCAAACGAAACTGTTGGGAACTGGAGCAACGCGCAAGGTTGGCGGCAGTGCTGAATGCTGCCTGGAAAGTCATGCGCAAGGCGACAAGGGCACCAAAAGCAGGTAAATGGGTTGCATTTTAGTGGTGATGTAAATTGCTCCTGTAGATGATATTCTTGCTGAAATCGTTAGCTTACATGGGAGCGTCAATATGCTGCGCTGTAACGCTAGTGAGCAATACGTAAAATACGATGAGAGCGGGCAAGTAAATTAAAACCAAGTCTCCACTCAGTGATAGTGTCTCTTCTCCAACCTGTATTAATAGCCGTCTACCAACGATGCCTTGAACCATTTCCGCTAGTCCAAACGATATCAATCTAAATGACTCCCAAGACTGACTATTCCAAAGACAAGGGAGATGTGCAACATCTCCTACCGTTGTCCCACAACAGACAAGTTGCATACGCCTGCAATGGACCCCGAGCGGCAAAAACCGTCATCCTCTTCTTCAGTGGTATCATGAGCATTGGGCTGGCACATATCGTCCCCAAGCCTTGCCAGCGGATCAATGCTCAATGGATCGCCCCAACTCTAGCAGGCATGGGTCTGTCGAGCACGCGTGACCTTACAGTACCATACCATGTCAACCTGGCTCGCGACATGACAGCGTTGCTAGACCACTTGTACCCTACCGGGGACTATGCCACTCTGTACATTGCTGGAGGTTCGTACGGCACAGTAATGGCCCAGATGCTGTACGGCGCGCCTTACGACCTCTTTCCGGCCGGACGCAAGATAGTGGGCGGCATGGTGCTGGCCGGGTTCTCGCCTTATAAATACGATAAAGATTACACCAAAGCGCTCAGTTGGAGCACTTGGCTCTCAGTGGGGCCGCCTTCACAGTTCCCGTTTCGTCCGCTGCAGCACGCCTTTCGTGCGGCGATTGGCACCAAGATAGGCACGGTTGACGGCGCCGAAAAGTTTTTGCGCTTCACACTGTTCGATGTCATGGACGCGGAGGAAGAGGAGAAGTTTAAAAAGCACTTGACCGGTCAAGGCGAAACAAAGGAGAAATTCATTACCCGGTTGGCGCAGAGCACAGTGGAGTGCTGCAAGAATTGGGATGGCTTCATGGAAGTATCAGATGTCATTCACTCGGATTGGGGGTTCGAACCTTCCGAGCTGGGTGCGGAGCACTGCAAGCCATTTTTGGTAGTCCGATCAGCTGAGGATACTATTGGAAGTATGAACTCTGCTTGGCTTGCTGCGAGTTACAACAATGCGACATCCAAGACAATTCCTGGAGGGCATATGTCTACCATGTATTACATGGACGATATATGGGAGGAAATGATGGCATGTGAGTGCGCACAGAATTATGAAACAAGTTTTTTTACATTCGTACTGATGAAGGGACGAAGTGGTCAGCCGAAGCACGGTCGAGTAGACTGTTTCCCCTTCTTCTTTCGCTGGGACATTTCTCGACCAGACATTTTCACGACGATAAAGCTATCAATGCGGTCGGGCATACATGCGAAGTAGTGTAGTTTAATGGCTGCATTCATTAACGTATCCATGGGAATTTTTGGAGGCCGGAACGCGTTGCATGACATTAGTTACTCTATTTCGAAGCCTCCTCCGGCAGACGAAGTGTTCCATACAATTCGTACTCTGTCCATTCCAACCTCCGCACCATGTCAATGCTTCACTCCCCATCAAGTTTTCGGTAATAGGGCCAAAAAATCCATGTGCATGCCCTTTATTCACTATCTATGATAACGCTGATGGGCGACGCGCAGTTGATAGCCCACTTTGGTCGACCCTTCTCAGAGACAAGATCATGTTGTTGCACCCATCAGATGCTGCGTCTTGAGTAGCGTATCACCAACTATCTTTATGAGTAGAGAGCTATACTCATCCGGTAAAAGATTGTCGTGCAGCTCGTCCTGTAGTGGAAGTCGAGACATGAAGATTTGGCCAGACATGTGCTCAAAGTATCCCTCTTTGTGTCGTAGCTTTCAGGCCATCGAGATGCTAGATTTGTTATTTCAACGTGATCTGTCATATTTATGTGAGAATACACCACTCATAGGTACCACTCATCACCATCATACCCTGGAAAGAACTCTTGTTAGTCATTTTAACGGGGGAGGGGGTTATTCTGTATGAAAGTGTTGAGGTGCAAATCTGTTTTACTAGGCGCCAGAGAGAGTACATTTATGATTGAGGGCCTGTCGCTACCATAGATCTGCGTGTTACTCATCGCTCAGGTGTGTCAGTTTCCGAATGTCTACAGGCTGAGACTTGCAACAAAACACTGCTTCTACCACCTACTGCATGTTACTTGAGGTTTCGCATGTAGAAAGAGCTACCTCTTTGGTAAAAGGGACGAAAAATGAGAGTGATATACTAATAGCCGTGCGTGTTTGCATGGATCATGCCTGTTACTATTTTGTCGACTTTCTCTCGTCAATGTACAACCCTCGACGCTTCACCAAGCCGAAGCGCAGCTGACTTCAACAAAAGATTTTCCATTAAGCTGTATTGATAGAAGGCACTTGCGCTCAATGTAGTACCAATGACTCGGCAATTGACATCGGAAATAATAACAAGGATGCCAGTACCCGCCCAAAAACTGCAATCAACAGCCCGATTGATTGTATCATTCGCTTGTGGCTTCGCTGAGAAATCGACCTGGTCATTATTGCTGTGCCGATTCAATCCAACGTAGTATTCTAAAGTGGGCGACACAAGCATGCAGACCCTTGCTCTCGTCAGGAGCGGTCGCTGTTTTCTTCTGGCAACGATCCCATCTGAGCTCGGCGAAGACGAGCCCTGTCAGCCGCAGCTTGCCAGCGCTGGAGAAGGTTGCTTGCACCAGACGCAGCGCAGCGTTATTCCTTTGCCAGAGGAGGAGAAGGTTTGAAGTCACGACCCCCACTGCAATTAATACCTGAAAGTACAGAGCCTACTCGCGCATTTCCCAAACTAGGTAAGTACTGCCTAGTACTTTCTATGATACAGGTACATGGCCATAGCTGCGCATCCTAGGACGGTTGTTAAGTTACCCTGTGATCTTGCAACCCGCTGAGTGGTTGAAAGCCCTGTCAGTGACTTACAGCCTCCTTCTCCAATGGCAAAGGGATACCATTGTTTTATGATCCCCACGGGAAGGTCTAGTTACCAAATAAAAATGTTAGACGAAATGTGCACCACGAACAAGAGCCTAGAGGTCTTCGGAGGAAGAAGAGAGTTGAACTGTTGTTGGTAGCCTTGGGCAGCCACGCAGTGTAAGCCAAGCGTACGGATCGTAAAAAAAGCTCGTCAGTATCGTGATGGCGCAGTATGTTCGCACAGTGCTTCCCGCTGCGTTGGTTGACACTTCACGCCCATCATTGACACAGAGCACACCCCCTTCGCGAGCTTCTTGTGAGTCTTTACTTTTCGCACATGGTGCAAGTTTACCCTTCAATTCAATTGTCTTACCCACCTGCCACTTCGGCAGCTCGCCTTCTATCCCTCAACTTGGCTACCGTGCAACAGCATAGAACTTCGGTCTATCAGTCACTCGACCTAGTAAATCGCAGTACACAGCACACTTCGTACCGAACGAAATCCCACTTCCTGCCCCTCCCATGCACTGGGGTCCAAATTTACTTCGTATGCCTCTGGCGAGTCCACTTGAACGCTCCCGCAGCCTCGTTTTTAGGACCGTTGATCATACAGGCTAATGCAGGCGAGGGTATGACTCGCCCAAATTCTCATGCAAACGGCCGTGGGTCTTTTCTTCTCTGTTCTGTTGAAATTTCATCTCCTGCTTCAGCCCGCTCCCTTTCCTTTTTTTATGATGGGCCCCTCGAACCGAAATCGCTAGTCCTTCTCAAACCTGCTTCCAGTGAGACAGGGACTTCCAGGAGCTAGAACTCGTCTGATTTGTCTTCGACTCGAACTTCATTCACCTACGGAGTACAAGCCGGTATCTATTTCATTCAACGTGGCATCGATGTCATGAAGTTTCCCTATTCAAACTAATACTCGCCACCTCACCTCTTACTCCGTTTTAGGACATCGTCGAGCGCTTGTGTAAAATTTTGTCGAAAATGTCTTCTACTGGTCATGAACTTGGCAATATGGCGACAGCCACTGGCAAATGCATGCGCGTTTTTGCAGAGCCCTCCAGACCTCACAGCGAGGTGGTGTCCAAGAGCCATTTTGCCGACACCGAGCAGCTTGCGCGTCTGGGCAAGAAGTCTGTTCTCAAGGTATGAACAACTAAAGAAGCAATTCGTTAACACAGTCAGCCAATCTCTATAGTAGATGCTAATCAACTTTTCCAAAGCGAAACTTCGGTTTCATGTCTATCCTCGGCTTCTCTTGCACGATCCTCATTACCTGGGAGGCCACCATCGTTCTCGCAGCTCAAGGTCTTGCTAACGGCGGCTATGCCGGTGTCATCTACGGGTATATCATTGTCTGGCTCGGCAACATTAGCGTCTTTACGACGCTCTCCGAATTGGCGTCCATGGCCCCGACCTCGGGTGGGCAATATCACTGGGTTGCCATGCTGGCACCGCGTCGCTGCTCCAAGTTCCTCAGCTACACTACCGGATGGCTTGCAGTGGGAGGCTGGCAGGGCGCCGTCGCCTCATCTGCTTTCCTCACTGGCACTATGATTCAGGGAATGATTGTCATGAACAACATTGATACGTACATCCCGCAACCATACCAAGGTACTCTCTTGTTCTGGGTCATTATGCTGTTCGCCATGTTCATCAACGCCATCGTCAGCTCCGCCCTGCCCAAATTTGAAGGTCTGATCTTGATTCTGCATGTTCTCGGCTTCTTCGCAATTTTGATCCCAATGGTCTCTCTTGGGTATCACGGTGAGCCACATCAAGTCTTCACTGAGTTCCGAAATGGCGGCGGCTGGCCGACACAGGGTTTGTCATTTATGGTTGGTCTAGTTGGAAATGTTTTTGCCTTTGTTGGTAAGTTGCCATGCCTTAATCTAGTCGCTGCAGAAGGTGTCTAATACATCATCGTAGGTGCCGATGCTGCCTTCCACATGTCGGAGGAGACACTCAATTCCGCTGTTACTGTTCCGAAGTCGATCTTCCTCAGCATGCTTATCAACGGCACTGCTGGTTTCGCCACGGTAATTGCAGTTCTGTTCTGTATCAAGGATTTGGAGGGAGTTCTCAAGTCGCCGACCGGCTTTGCCCACATGCAGCTCTTCTTGGACTCAACTGGCTCAGTTGTGGGCTCGACTGTCATGGCCGCCATCATCACAATTCTTGGAGCCTGCGCCACTGTTGGCATGCTTGCTTCGACGTCCCGTGTCTTCTGGTCGTTTGCGCGTGATCGCGGTGTGCCTTTTTGGCGCATCCTGTCTCAGGTCGATACTCGGACTACAGTGCCCCTGTGGGCCATCACTTGCACGACTTGCATTGCCTGTCTCCTGGCTCTTATTAATCTGGGCTCAGCCACTGCTTTGAACGCCATCATGTCGCTCTCCATTTCTTGCCTCTACCTGTCGTACTTCATCTGCGCTAGCCTCTTGTTGTACCGTCGCACAACCCGAGGCTTCCAGATGCCTGATGAGTCAGGGCTGCCCGCTCTTGCAAATACTTCTGGTGCCGAGCTTGTCTGGGGTCCATGGCATTTACCGGGTGCGATTGGCATTGTCAACAACGCCATTAGTTGCATATATCTCATTGTCATCTTTTTTTTCAGCTTCTGGCCTGGCATCATGGACCCTACTCCAGCTAGTATGAACTGGGCCTCTGTCGTTACCGGATTTATCCTCATCCTGAGCATTGGTTACTATGTGATCTGGGCTAGGAAGGAATACCAGGGTCCCATTGTCGAAATTTAAGCGGAGGCTGTGCCTCCTCATATTTATTGTGCACATATCCCATAAGTCGTGGCGGTGCTGCTGGCATAGTTAGCTTGAACTTTATCATCATTGCTCTCAGCACGCTCTTCGTTTTAACTAGCTCCCCTCGTTTCAATACTAAAGTAGGGCTGTGGCAGATTGTTACATATTCAACCCCGCATTTTGTTGTGTAGCTCATTGCGGGGAAACTTCAATGGGTCATCAGTCTGACAAAGTCCGACTGTCCTGGAGGAATCCTTCACGGTCCGATATTGCCTTCAAGAAACACCGTCTTGTCATTTTTTAAACTATACACACCCAACACAAGAATCTAGTCCAAAATTTGGTCCAATACTGGGGTCCAGTACGTCGTGGAAGCAAGACAGTCCTCCAGACGCCTAGTACCCACAGCCTGTCAGTAGGCCAAAATCGCCATGCCGTCTTCCGCGTTCATCGGTGGCCGAAAAGGCGAAACTTTTCGCTTTACAATGCTCACCGATGGTTTATTTCGCTACGAGTGGGCGCCGGATGGAGACTTTGAAAATCGGCCGTCCGCGTTCGCTGCCAATCGCAGCCAGTGCAATGTCCCAGATTATCGCCTAGAGGAATCCGACAACTCCCTTGAAATATTCACGGAGCGGTTCCATCTTACATATAATAAGCCAGATTTACGGCGGAGGGTCTCTTCGTACGCGTCTATGGCCACCTCGGGACAACGTGGCGATACGGTGAGGTTCACGAAACGCTCGGCGGTACTAGTAGAACGCTTGATGGTGTTAACGGTCGGGCTGAGTTTGAGCCGGGTGTGATCTCGCGCAAAGGCTTTGCCAACATTGACGACACCAGCATGCTTTTTACTGGCGATGGCTTTATTGCGCCCAGGAAGCCCGGTCCGGAAAGAGTGGACTCTTATTTGTTTTGCTACGGCTACGATTATCGAGATGCTGTCAAGGCCTTCTATCAGGTGTCCGGCTCGCAGCCGTTACTTCCCCGATGGGCTCTTGGCAATTGGTGGTCTCGCTACTACGAATATACAGCTGAGTCTTATTTGGAGCTTATGGATACATTCCGGGAGAAGCGCATCCCGCTGTCAGTCGCTGTGATTGATATGGATTGGCATTGGGTCAAGGACCCCCGCGTGACAGAAGCCAGGGCATCTGGGTGGTCGGGATATTCTTGGAATACAAGCCTCTTCCCGGAGCCTCGCAAATTCGTGGATGAGCTTCACAAACGAAATCTGAAGGCCACTTTGAATGAGCATCCTGCCGATGGCGTCGCACAATACGAAGACATGTACGAAAAAATGGCTCAGGTTCTGGCGCATGACACGTCGCACGGCGACCCGATCCCTTTCAACATTACCGATCCAGATTTTGTCAAAGCATACTTCACCATTTTGCTGAAACATATTGAGGACGATGGTCTTGATTTTTGGTGGACCGATTGGCAGCAAGGCACTCGTTCTTCACTACCTGGCATCGACCCTCTTTGGGTTCTCAACCACTTCCACTTCCTCCACAATAATCGTCTGCAGAAGAGTCGCCCTACAGAAGAGCGCAGTCACCCTATAGTATTCTCTCGCTATGCTGGTCCAGGAAGTCAGCGATATCCAGTCGGATTCTCAGGTGACACAATTACGAGCTGGGAGTCTCTCGACTTTCAGCCTGAATTCACCGCGACAGCCAGCAACATCGGCTACGGATGGTGGTCAAATGACATTGGAGGACACATGTGGGGGAATCGCGATGACGAATTGATCTCTCGCTGGGTTCAACTTGGAGTTTTTTCGCCGATCATGAGATTGCATTCGACCAAGAATCGATGGGTTACCAAGGAGCCTTGGAAGCTCCCCACTGGCTCTGGACGGGGACCGCAAGACGTTGTCGTCAACTTCATGCGCCTTCGTCACCAGCTCATCCCATACTTGCACACCATGAACCTACGGGCTGCTAAATACGGTGAACCCTTAATTCAGCCCATGTACTGGGAGTATCCAGAACGCGATGAAGCTTACGATGTACCCAATCAGTATTACTTTGGCTCGCAGATCTTAGCTGTACCGATCACTTCGCCCCAGAACTACGGCACTAAAACGGGCAAGGTCAAGGCATGGCTCCCACCTGGTACCTGGGTCGATTTCTTTACCGGTGTGGTGTATGATGGCAATCGCAGCATGTGGCTGAACCGAACGTTAGACAAAACTCCTCTCCTCATGCGTCAAGGTGCTATTGTTCCTCTAGACTATGACCAGGAAGGCTGCAACGGCGCAGCCAATCCTCAGGGCTTTGAGATTGTTGCAGTGGTAGGAGCTGATGGACAATTTGAAATCCTTGAAGAGGATCTCGGCGCTGAAGGCAACGCCGACAAAACACCATGGGTTAAGACATCCATTTCCTTCAATCAGCGCAAGGGTACCCTTTCCATTGCACCCAATCGCAGCGGGGCGCTCGCATATTCGAGATGGTGGACTATTCGCCTGCTCGGCGTTCGCAATCCTAATGGAATTACAGTTTCCATCGGCGGTGTCTCTACGACTTCTTTCAGTGTAGAGCCGGTCGAAAATGGCACCATTGTGAACCTAGGTCGCATAGCTCCGGGTGACACAGCCATTGTGTATTTGGGTCCCAACCCACAGCTGGCCGTCAACGATCCCCAGTCTCTCATTTATCCTATTCTTTTTGAAGCTCAGGTTAGCATTTCGCTAAAGGAAAAGATTGACGATATCATCAGTCCCAAAGACGTCCCTGCGTCTATTCGAGTGACACAGGCTGCAGCGCTAGACATGGATGAGGATCTTCGCCATATTTTCAACGAGTTCTTTTTAGCTGACAGCCGATCCTAGCTACATAACTCTAGCTAGTTTACATTTTTATAGCTCATAGCTTTCAGGTAACTGCAGTTGGAGCTATAATGGTCTTTGTTTTGGCTTTACTTTTGACGGGGGATACCCGTGACAAGGAAGCCTCTACATAGCATTACTAAATATAAACACCAGATAGTTTGGCGTTTAGCTGCACCACGCTCCAAGGCCCAACTCCCTCTCTTATCCCATTCTGAATCTAACACCGATTTTTCCAGCAGTTGTAACTTCATATCCGTGAAAACCCACAAATCTTGTTCACCTCCCCGAGTATTCGCTCAGCATTTCGAGCATCACTTGATCCTGCCGAACGGCATACGCTACTCGTCGCTTCATTCATTAGGACCGGCTTACCCACCCGTCACCCGAAGCGCACCACGGCGATGTCTAGTAGCTGCTTCCCTCCGTGGTAGTAACCAACATCCTTGAAATTGTCCAGCCCGCCTGAAATACATTGTCGGACCATTGTTTCTCGCAGGATAGTACCTTTCTTGTCGACATCTTCCCCTCACGCTTCGTCCTCGGCTACCTTCCGAGCTGATATACCTTTAGAGGGGCATTTGGAAAGCAAGACTTCTATTACTCAATTAGGGCACAACTCACGACGCAAGCAGAACTTGATAAAGTAAACAAATGTATTGAAAAAATATTAAATGAAAGAAAGTCGAAGAAACTAATTAAATTAAACCCCAATCACGCCCAAATACTCATATCACATTGACAGTGGATTATTTGCAGCATCTCCCTTGTTGATGGCCTATTTCTCGCAGTAGCTCTTGCATCGGCTAGTGTCGACGAGCTTGTTGGCTAGGTAACAGGCAGCGTATTGCTTCTTGCAGATAAGAGCCTTGATAAGACCAAATGTACGCTTATCATGGGTCTTGAGGTTGTCGGCAGGGGACTTCTCCAAACCGCGACCGAAGAGACCATCGGCCTTGTCGAAGATGCAGGTGAGCTCGCTGGTCGCGAGACACTGATCGAGCTGGTACTTGCAAGCAGCCTGGCAGGCATTGCTGATACCATGCTTAGGGAAGATGGAGCACTTACTGCTGTCCGAGTTCTCGTACAGCTTGAAGGCACCGCTACCCCAGGTCTTAGCGTCATCGTTGCAGGAGACAATGGGCAGTGGAACACCGCAGACCGGGTGGCCAGGGCCGAACTTATGGAGCCAGCTGGAACCCTCAACACAGATGTTCTCGGGGCTAGGAGGACAAACGGTAGGCGTGGGCGTAGGCTTAGTAGAAGTGCAAGGTCCGAGGGTAGTAGTAACGGTAGGAGGCTCCTTCTGAGTGACTCCGCAAGTCTGCTTGGTGCAGCCGCCCTTGATACAGCTGAGACAGCACAGTTTGATGGCCTTGCAACGGAGAGCGTAGTCAAAACAGCCAGCAGTGTTCTGGAGGCCAGCATGCAGGAAGCAAATAGGGACCTGGACAGCGCAAGAAGCGGCGGCGGCAAGACACCCGACGGCATCGTTCCATTCAGGCTCAGGCTTGGGGCACCAGTCTCCGACCTTGTTGGCGCAAGTGGAGGGAGTGGGCGTAATCACAATGGGGCATAAAGTAGAAGTGGTGAAAGTCGAGGGCTTCGTAGTGGTCGCGGGAGGAGTAGTAGAAGGCACAGGTGTCGACGTCGGCGGGATACCAGTGGAAGAGGGAGGGACGCCAGTGGAAGAGGGAGGGACGCCAGTGGAAGAGGGAGGGACGCCAGTGGAAGAGGGAGGGATGCCGGTGCTGGAAGACGGGGGGACGCCGGTGGAAGACGTAGCGGGGCCGGAGGAGCTAGGTCCGGGAGTGCCAGTGGAAGACGTGGCAGGGCCGGAGGAGCTAGGTCCGGGAGTGCCAGTGGAAGACGTGGCAGGGCCGGAGGAACTGGGTCCAGGAGTGCTAGTAGTAGCAGGGCCAGATGAGCTGGGTCCGGGTGTGCCGGTGGAAGACGTAGCAGGGCCGGAGGAACTGGGTCCAGGAGTGCTAGTAGTAGCAGGGCCAGATGAGCTGGGTCCGGGTGTGCCGGTGGAAGACGTAGCAGGGCCGGAGGAACTGGGTCCAGGAGTGCTAGTAGTAGCAGGGCCAGATGAGCTGGGTCCGGGTCCGGGAGTGCTAGACGTGGCAGGGCCGGAAGAGCTAGGTCCAGGAGTGCCAGATGAGCTAGGGCCGGGAGTACCAGACGTGGCAGGGCCGGACGAGCTGGGTCCGGGAGTGCTAGACGTGGCAGGGCCGGACGAGCTAGGGCCAGGAGTGCCAGACGAGCTGGGTCCGGGCGTGCCAGTGGAAGACGTGGCAGGGCCGGAGGAACTGGGTCCAGGAGTGCTAGTAGTAGCAGGGCCAGATGAGCTGGGTCCGGGTGTGCCGGTGGAAGACGTAGCAGGGCCGGAGGAACTGGGTCCAGGAGTGCCAGACGTGACAGGGCCAGACGAGCTGGGTCCGGGCGTGCCAGTGGAAGACGTGGCAGGGCCGGAAGAGCTAGGTCCAGGAGTGCCAGATGAGCTAGGGCCGGGAGTACCAGACGTGGCAGGGCCGGACGAGCTGGGTCCGGGAGTGCTAGACGTGGCAGGGCCGGACGAGCTAGGGCCAGGAGTGCCAGACGAGCTGGGTCCGGGCGTGCCAGTGGAAGACGTGGCAGGGCCGGAGGAACTGGGTCCAGGAGTGCTAGTAGTAGCAGGGCCAGATGAGCTGGGTCCGGGTGTGCCGGTGGAAGACGTAGCAGGGCCGGAGGAACTGGGTCCAGGAGTGCCAGACGTGGCAGGGCCAGACGAGCTGGGTCCGGGCGTGCCAGTGGAAGACGTGGCAGGGCCGGAAGAGCTAGGTCCAGGAGTGCCAGATGAGCTAGGGCCGGGAGTACCAGACGTGGCAGGGCCGGATGAGCTAGGGCCGGGAGTGCTAGACGTGGCAGGGCCGGAAGAGCTAGGTCCAGGAGTGCCAGATGAGCTAGGGCCGGGAGTACCAGACGTGGCAGGGCCGGACGAGCTGGGTCCGGGAGTGCTAGACGTGGCAGGGCCGGACGAGCTAGGTCCAGGAGTGCTAGATGAGCTAGGGCCGGGAGTACCAGAGGTGGCAGGGCCGGACGAGCTAGGGCCAGGCGTGCCAGACGTAGCAGTGCCAGAGGTAGCAGGGCCAGAGGAGCTAGGGCTGGGAGTGCCAGAGGTAGCAGGGCCGGAGGAGCTAGGGCCGGGAGTGCCAGAGGTGGCAGGGCCGGAGGAAGAAGCAGGGCCGGAGGAGCTAGGGCCGGGAGTGCCAGAGGTGGCAGGGCCGGAGGAGGAAGCAGGGCCGGAGGAGGAAGCAGGGCCGGAGGAGGAAGCAGGGCCGGAGGAGCTAGGGCCGGGAGTGCCAGAGGTAGCAGTGCCAGAGGTAGCAGGGCCAGACGAGCTAGGGCCGGGAGTGCCAGAGGTGGCAGGGCCGGAGCTGCTCGGGATTGGGCCGGTGCTACTATCAGGAGTAGTGCTAGGTCCAGAAGAGCTGGTGCCAGTAGGTTGGGCAGAGCCGGTGCTAGTAGTGCCTGTGCTGGGGCCGCTTGAGGTGGCGGAGCTAGATGGGCCAACACTAGAAGACGGGTTGGGGCCGACCGTGCAGGGCTCAGTTGAGGCGAGGTCTTTGGCGAAATACACGTTGATGCGGCCGCTGCCGCCGCAGGTCTTGGAGCCGTCACCGTTGCAGGGCTTATTGCATTCCGAGTCGGTGGCTTTAGTCGCGTACGGGTTGAGGTTGGAATCGCACCAGCACTCACCACCGTACTCAACACCAGCATAAGCGTAGCCTTCGGTCTTGCACGCGGAGATACACTTGTCGGGTGTCAAATCGGCGACAGTGAAAGGGTGACCAAGAGTGCGGCCGTTGGTTCCGTCGTCGGTGTAGCAGCCCTGCGACTGGTAGTCACCCACGGTGACCTCATCAGGACCCTTTCCGAAGGTTGGGTCCTCCCAAACGGAGAAGGCGTTCTGGCCACCGCAAGACTCGGAAGAATCCCCACTACATTTGTAGTTGCACTGGTTAACGTGAACCTGTTCGCCGGCTTCAATGTTGCCACAGTAACAGACACCGTAGTAGGTGAGAGCAGCGTAACGGTAAGAGTTGCCTAGATTATGGTCAGTTGTGCGGTTGGAATATTGGAACTGTCGGGCCACATACCCTTGCAAACAGCAGTGCACTTGGCAACGGTCATGGAACTCTGGTCAGCGGAAGAGCGGAAGTCGAAGGGGCTGCTGCCGTCCTTGGTAGCAACACAGCCAGCGCATTGGAAAGGTGGAAAGGGTTTGGGGCAAGCAGGCTGCTCAGTGTAAGAAGCATGAGACACTCCGAGAAGGGCCGCGAGCGCAACCGCAAGAATGCTGCGGGCGGGAGCCATGACAGATGGTCTCAGATAACAACACGGGGTAAAAACGAATGTGTAAGCCCTGCTTAACGTGAAAAGAAGGTTGTCAACTAAAGGCTGCACGCTGAGCTCTACTTCCAAACGTCGATGAGGAAGAAGAAGGGATACAAGACGTGCCAAGAAGGCAGGTCAATTGGTTTATATGTTCGGTGAAGAGCCATATGCAGGCATAACCAAGGCTCTCGCCAGCCAGCTGGGGCCTCGTCCAAGCATGATCCAAGAAACGGTCAGGTTACCCGAGATGGGCATTTCGCTAAAGCAAGTGGACTGAAGTCTGAGCTCGAGCGTTCGTTTTGGGATGTAGAGCACTGCGTTAAGCAAATTGTCTGTTCTCCAAAAGGCTGCTGGCAAACCTAAACAGCGCATTGACAATGGCTTGAGTTGGTAAGATTTCACCCCGCTTGGTTTTCGGGCCTGCATTATGATGCAGCCGTGCAAGTACGGAGTAGAACCCGCAATATGTGCTATGAGCAACGTTCAATGCTCTTGAAAAAAATCGTGCATGGCACGCCCGAGCCAGTTCGAGAATGCCGGGCGATGTACCAACGCCAGACATGTTGCCATCCACACAGTGGCACGTTGCGATGGTGATCGTGCCCAAGAAAAAATTGTTTTGCGTGCCTCGCACTGGACAGATAAAATTGCTCAGTGTTGCTACTACCAGACCCAAAGAGGTTAATCAAGGGGAAGGATGTTCCTTGCAGCCGACGGCCGTGCCCAAAGCCAAGGCGCGCATCATCCGAGCAGAACAGGTCGGAACTAATATGGCCTGTCAAAGTTTATACCTTTTTGGGGCTGAATTCAGACACCAAAAATAAACGCCATTGGCACAATAAGGGATATCCAAGGTGGGCAGCCCTGGCAGGCTGAGACTACGAGGGATCTGATGCCGTGTCGGTCGCCGCGAGGCTCTTCAGTGGCATGCCAAGCACAGAGGCGCAAAGGTCATTGGGTGGATGGCCGTGGACAGGCCGCTCGCATGGGTATTTTTGGAAACAAAGTGTTCTTCGTTGGTGGGGTCGTCATCGCGCTGAAACAATCGACTTCGGTGGGAACCGTGGGAAGCTGTTCTGCATGAATCCGGGCGTAAATCAGCGAAGCTGGTAGGACAGTCGGAGAGGAGCCATATCGATGGGCCGACAGTGGCGGGCTGTCGCATAGAACAAAAACGTTGAATTCAGGATGTTTTTATTGGGCCGAAAACAAATACAGACGGCGGAAACATTGACGGCAACAATGGCGCTATAGTGGCCAGTTGATGATGGCAGGTGCGGAAATCAGGAGGGATGTGGTGGTAGTAAGGCTACATGCAAGGCTTAAGAATACGCGTTTGCCAGTGGCCAGCTTCCATCTTAGTCAGTAACCGAAACTAACTCGCCACGTAACCAGCACACTGGCCGGACCAGACTTATTTTCACAACTACCGTTTTTTTTTTCTCCATCGCCGAGTAAGTCCTCCCTTTCCCCGGCCGCCATTGTTCGATTCCTCGGAGCATTCTCTACTGGAATCGGATTTGCTGTGCCCTGTTTGTTCCTATTAGTACTGTTTCATGCATAAACATCACTCACTAGCGACTCCACAGTTATTACGGGCAGAGGGAGCTCACAGAGAACAGCCCAATCGCTGGGCGCGCCGAGCTGGAAATAGACTTTTGTGTCAGGAGAATGCAGGGGCCTGTCCATATGGGAGCGCGGGAGGACCAGACCAAGGCACGCACCAATGCGCCGCGCCAGAGGACTTGGGCCCCCAAGACCAGGACGGGCTGTATCACTTGTCGGTAGGTCGATCTCTGTTCTCTCTCCACTGCGGCCCAGGAACAGCCCCCAAGCAGAGTCTTCACGCTAACGTCTGTCGCTTGGTTTTTGTTCGCTGCCCCTACAGACGACGCCGTGTGAAATGCGACGAGGTCAAGCCAGCTTGCATGCGCTGCGCCTCAGGTGGGAGGGTCTGTGAGGGCTATGACAGGCCGCCAGGAGATTATCCGGTGTCGCCACCGTCGCATTCAGCTTCTGAGGCTTCGTCCCGCTCAGGAGTCTCAGCGCCGTCGTCACTTATGGTCAAGCGGCCTCGCGCCGCGCTCGGTCCGGTCGACGTCAAAGTCAACCTATCCGACATGACCATGTTTGACGCTCTCCGCTTCCAAATCGTAGACCTCGTCGCTGGCAGCTTTGACCACGCCTTCTGGGCCGTCGATGTGCTGCGGGCATGCCAGATCCAGCCCGCCATCTGGCACGCGAGTCTGGCTCTCATCGCGCTGCACCAGTCGCAGCGGTACGAGGCCGTTGAGACGTTCCGCAAGGCCCGGCACGAGAGACTGTCCATGACGCACTCAACGGCCGCTATCCAGCACGTCATTGCACTGACCCGCCAGGAGCAGCTCTCCCAGGCCGAGCGAGAGACGTTGCTCCTGACCAGTCTGCTTCTGACAGCGCTCAGCATTATGCATGGCGACCTGCCGCAGGCGGTCATGCACGCCGGCAGCTGCATCCAGCTTTTCCATCAGTGGCGGTTCTCGGAGCAGCATCGCTCGTCGGCGACGCGCCGTGGCAGCATGCTGAATGCGGATTCTATAGGCGCCATCATAGCGCATTTTGAGTTGCAGCTTTTGAGCCGGCTGAAGCACATCAACGTTCCGCCTTGGGGCACGCCCGGCTCTCCTCCCAGATGCTCCGATATCCCATTCAGCTCTTCCACAGACGCTTACCACGAATTTCAGCCACTATTTACCTCGCTTGTTGGTATGTGGCAGTACGCGGACATGGGAGTGAAGGCACAGCCGCGGCCCAAAACCGACGTGAGATATCCGTACTTGATGGAATTTCAGACATGGAAAGTAAAATTCGACGCGCTTCGCATGTCTGGGGCATCGGGTCGCGTGGATGCAGAGAGCATGCTGACGCTGCACTTTCACTGGCACTTTATGCACATTGGTTTAAAAGCCAACGTGTATGTCGGGGAGGTGGCCTTTGACGAGTTCTTGCCCATATTCAAAGATCTCGTAGTGGAAGCCAGGGAGTTACTAGACGTCCTTTGTAAGAGCACCAGTGCAGATACGAATGCGCCGCCTGCATTTTCGTTTACCATGTCGGTGGTGGAGGGTCTGTTCTGGGCTGGTCACGGCTGCCGGGACCCATCTACGCGCCGGGATATTCTGCAAATTATAAAAGCCTGGCCGCGCCGCGAGGGCATCTGGGACAACACGCTCATGGCGTCCATGCTGGAGACATCGATTGCGCTTGAGGAAAATGCGTGGCGCTCCACGTCTCGAGATCCTACCTGGTACTGCAGCTGCGTGGCCGGCATTTTCATCTGCAACGATCATCGCGTCAATAACCAAATTGTTGAATTTTTACCTGGCGGCCGAGCCCGAGTGATTTTTGGAACTGTAGGTGACATACAGCGAAAGAAGCCTGGCTTTGCAGCGACCCTGCCTTAATGAGTCTTGGTTCACTTCACGAAAGTGCAGGTAAGACACATAAGACGGCCGCACATGAACATACAATAATAGCGTATAATCAAATCATCAGAGAGAGTCGTTTCAATACAATTAGTCTAATATTTTCCAATTATCATTTCAACACATTTTCGTCCCCATACTGAGATGGCGTACTACAACCAGCGCCAATCCAGTGACGCAAGTCACCACAGGAGTGCCTACTAAACGGACCCCACTGTAGTACCTTGGTTTTATGGCCACACTTCCGAACCAGACTCCAACCATAGCCAGCCAGTCAACTCTGCTTCATCGACAGCTCACGCCACTGTCACCGCTATCACGACCGGCTAATCGCGGTGCTTCGTCATCCCTGCCGACATAGCCCGAACAATTCGATTGAACGTCATGCACTTTGCCGCGTTCCTTGGAGCGCTCTGGGCCGTCACGCTGGCCGCTGCCACGCCGCGCACAGCCCATATCTACCTCCAGCCCGTACAGGGCGGCGGCAAGCCGAGCCCCCTCGCTGAAGTCGCGTACGACGTGGCCACGCCATCCGCCGCCGAGGTACTCACCTACGAAGCGCCAGACCTACCCGACAGCACGTCGACAGTCCGGGTGGGAGTCTACGACGTGGTATCCAAGACGTGGTCCTCGGGGACCACGGTGGCCTCGGTCGACAACTTCAGCAAAGGATTCGCGCCCAACTTTTTGGTCACAGTGGATGCCAGCGGCGCGGTTGTCAGCACGGCGCTCAAGGGTGTCCAGATTGATGCTGGGCATACGCGCGACTTTGGTCCCCAGGTCGTGCTGCTCCCCGAAGCGCGCGGGACGCAGCCGGCGCTGAACAAGCCGGTGGTGCTGAACCCAGAGGGCAAGAGAGATGAGCCACAGGAAAAGACGCTTCTGCAAAAGTATGGATTTCGCATTGTGAATGATGCCGGACGAGGGTATGCTAACGTGGACGTGCAGGTATTGGTGGGTGCTTGCGATTGTGGCCTTTATTGCTGTAAGCGGCGGTGGGGACAAATAGATGGTTTTATCGAATTGAGCTTTATAAATATTCAGCATTGTTTTTCGGCTGTATACTGGTTCTTAATATCGTTTATGCTGTGAATGTTGGATCTGAGGCGCGGTAGCGGTCTCTCCACAAGCTAACATTATGACTATGGGACAACAAAGATTTGGATTGTACACAATCTCATCCACCCCACCAGTTGAAAGAATCAGTCCACGCAGGCATGTCTTGCTGTAATAATTCTTATTTCTCCATGTATTCGAAAGTAAAAGGACACATAGGTCACGTGCAGCTCCAGCTCTTATCCGACTAGGGACTAGCGCCGTTGCTACGCAGATGCGGGACACCAAACAGATACGCTGAAAGGTGCTTTTTCCTGGCGGGCACTTAAAAGCCGATGGTCCCAGGCGCCTATTGGTCCCATCCTCGCGTTTGCTCTCCTCCATCTTTCCTCTTTACTCCAATTCGTCCGCTAAAGCTTAAGTTTCGAGCTTCTCTTTTCTTGTTACCCAAAACTTTTGCTTTCTGCATAGGCCAGGCATCACACTCACCATGACTGACGGCGTCACCAACCCCCACGGCCCCTCAACTGGAGGCTTCGCGGAAGACAAGGGCAAGGGCAAGTCCGCCGAGCGCGTGCACGACGATTCCCAGATGGATGACGATGATGACGATGACGATGACGAGGAGGAGGAAGATGAAGAGGACTTTGAGGGCGAGGTGAGTGCATCAGAAATCCTGTGTCACGCTCAAAACAACAGCCTGCTAACCAGTCGACCAGAACGAAGGAGGTACGAGCTGAATGCCTCCCATTTCGCGACGAGCAATATCACAGATTATGACGCTAACGCTACATTTGTCACAGAGGACATTGAGGACGGTGCCGACGAGGTTGACCTCGACAACATCGTCGAGGGCGGCCGCCGAACCCGCGGCGCGAAAATAGACTTTGCCAAAGCCGCCGCTGAGAACCCCGCCGAAGACGAGGACGACGAGGATGACGAGGACTTTGAGCCTCCTGCTCAGGACACGGAGATGTCTGGTTAAGTTTTGACGACTCTTCTCCGACTTGAGAGGCCGAAGGAGGATACGACTAGCAGAAACCAATACGACAATAGGGACAAGTTATATGGTGGCGGTACACTGACACCTTGACGGAGGGGCATGATTTTTGCATTATACACGGTGCACAAAAAGGGAGATATAGTCAATACTGCTTTATCGGCCGTTGAAAACAAATAAATGTTATAAAACGCTTGGAATGACATTTATATAGGCGTATTTAGGACAGCCAATACATCACGTTGCCGGACCAAAAAAAAAAACCTCCTGTTGGGCGGCTGTTAGGTGAGCAGGACGTTGCGCAGAAGGTGACGGCTGGTCGCGTTCCTTCGACTTGGTCATGCTCTCAACATTCACCATCAATATGGACGAGGTTACCGGTATACGTTACTGAGTTTGAGAAAACTTGTATTCCGCAGAGATGAGCGCCCCTCTGCATATTTCGCAATACTTACCTTGGGGTGATATGGAGGTATATGATCACGCCAAAATAAGCAGCTACAGCAATGAACTCGTTTACTCAGAGTTCCTTGGCTGAATAGACGTCTCAACCCAAGGACCTGGCGCATCACCATTGTGCGCATCGCCTACAAAACACGCAACCGCAGCTGCTTAACACCCTTGTCTGTATCAAAGACGCTGTGCAGGAGGATTTGGGTGCTATGCAGCCTTACAAGCAGAGAAGGGACGAAAGAATTATTAATGGAATGGTACCTAATCTAGATTGACCGATTGTGCACCGCGCAGGCACTGCTGTACCAGACCGTGACGAGTTGTTCGCAGCATGTAATGCTGATCAAATCAGGTAGCCGAAACGAGGCATCCATAGACACGATACGCAGCAAATTACAGAGCTGGATTATACAGGTGCAAGCGAATGCGCAAAACGGGGACATCCGCTGCGATGTTTTGCCTTATTTTGGGCACTGACACGATATAACAGCTTCACGACATCTGGTGCCAGGTCTCTAGGGTAGGCTCAGAAGCAGTTTCAGGCCCGCTGGACACGGTGCCAAGGGACGAGTGCAAGGGCGCGTACAAGATGTACCTGCGTGGAAAGCATGGTCTGGTAACTTATAGGTTCTGCGCAGTATACACCAGTAGCCACCGGCCGCGATGCTAACGAGATCGCGGCGGGAAGATAGTGTGGTGTGTTGCACTGTTGGAGGCATAGCCAATGGACAAGAACATAGGTAAGAACGGTGGAGGTAAGAGAAAAAACACACTGACCGCGAGAGAATTCTCGAGTAGGGATAAAACAGCGAGTAAAGAATCTGGGAGATGTTTATCAGAGCGAGACTGGGTTTCGCTCTATTTTTGGACTTCCATCCGCTGTGGTGGTTTTGGCAAATAGGCAGGTAGCTTTGAGTGGAAGGACCATGTTGCAGTGTTGTGTGCGCATTTAGAAGCTCCAACCCGTTCTTTTCTAATGATCATTTACTTTGAGAGCATTGCAAACATACAATGGCTGATGTTTACAAGATATGACATCAGGCTGGTAGTGGCCAAGTAGCCAAGCTGTTCACATCGACAAGTAAAGTCACGCAGCCTATGGTGATGGAGCGCCGAGATGCCACCTGTTTGTTTCCTGTTTAGACGGATGCTGCTGTGGCTCCCAGAACGGCTTATTAGGTAAGGTACCTAGGTGTCTGCTGTTGAGTGACCTAAGTTTTGTACGGTTTGGTGAATCTGGCTGGCGTGGGGCGTACTGAATTTCTGTCAGAGCACTGTATCTACCTAGGTACCTAGGTAAGGTAGGTATCTACCTTACCTTACCTACCTAGTACACCCACTGGGCCAGGGATCCATTAAAGGAGACGGGGCGTCGCCGGGCCCAGCGATAAGGCGCCGATTAATTGTCAAACCTTTGGAACAGTGTTTGTTATTCTTACCTATTCATTTTCTTCCTCTACGCCAGGTGTCTTCCGTCGAGTTTTCTACATAGGCGTTTGCCTTTATTTCTCTCTCTGGCATTTCTTTACTTGTCAATAGCCATGGCGCAAAGGTACGAGCGGATACTAAAGGGGCGAGAGGGATCACGGAGTCCTGCAGAGTTGTCCCGTTTGGAAAAAAGAAAGGGATCCAAGTTGCGTCACTGCCCAGCCCAATACCCGCGCATACCCCACGAAACTCGGGACAAGTGACCTCGATCCAAAACTCCGACAACATCCCAAAGCGACGAGTACACAACGAAACTAACAGCGCAACCACAGCAGGTTCGGCGGCCTCCACCAGCGCGACTCCCGCAGCGCCCTCTTCGAAGGCTACTCTGGGGGCGACTCCAACAGACGAAGCGACAGCCCTGCGGGCGGCTATGGATACCACAGTAACAGCAAGACCGGCAGCCCGTCACCCTACAACAGCTACAGCGCCTATGGCAACCCCAACATAGGCCCTGGTGCCGGCGGTGGCCCCGGAGGATACCGGTCGGCGACGCCCAATCAAAAGGGTCAATACAGCGATGCGGTGCTCAACGAGCTCGAGAGCCAGAATGATGCGCAGGTCGCGGGAATTCTGGGCAAGGTGCGGACGTTGAAGGATGTAAGTGGTCTGCAGCAAAAGAAAAGGGTTGGAAAAGGGAGAGATGCTGACGATGGAGGAATAGATGACGGTGGCGATTGGCGACGAGATTCGAGATTCTTCTGCGCTTGCAGAAAAGATGAATGACACGTTTGACCAGACGAGGCTGCGCCTGCGCGGCACCATGAACAGGATGCTGGTCATGGCCCAGCGGTCGGGCATTCCTTGGAAGGTCTGGCTGCTTTTTTTCCTGGCTGTCATTCTGATTTTTACCTACGTCTGGTTGTTTTAGACGCAACCATACCAGAACGACGAAAAGAGAAGCCAGAAAGAAAACCGAAACGCTACAATACAAGACAACATGAACACATGTAACACAACGAAGGATGAAATACGAGGATGGAACAAGAAGAGAAACAAAAAGTTGGTAGAGGTAGCATGCGGACGCACATCTTTTCTGCATCGTTAGACTTTTTTACGGCGTTATAGGACTTCTGCTGTTTTTTTTTCTTTTTTTTTATACATCTCCGACTGCAATTTTCCCTACTGCGAGGAGCCTGGCTTATTATTATTTGATGGATATAGACACTTTACACTATTAATGAAAACCAAACATTCACACACATTTGACACAAGTAACCATAATACAACTAGTGTGGTGCATGATACTTTAAATCGCCGCGCTGGGTATCGTACTGTAAAGAAAAAGGGACATGATGTAATCAGCCTCGCATGTTCCGGCGTCCTTGCACGGGGCTGCTATCCATGAAGCTGCTTTCATCCTGCGACAAGAACGCGCTTAGATCCATGCTCGAACGCGGTCCTGCCGTCGATGCCCCCGGCCCCATACTGCGCTTATGCTGGTGCCCGCGCAGCGTTGGGCTCTGCGGCGGCCCCAGCGGCGCCGCTCTTGGCGCAAACCCAATATCCTCATCCTCCGAGCTCTCGTCCCGTTTATTGTCATCGCTCGACAGCGCCGCGTCAGAGTCTGTGTGCTCGTAGCCCGCCTCGTACACTTCCTCGTCGGCCTCAGGGATGTCGTCGTCGAGATTCGCATCCATGCCAAGATCCGCGTCACCGTCCCCGCCGTCGTCCAGGAGCGAGCTTGGCACAAAGTCTTCTTCGTCCAGCATGTGGCCCTGCCCTTGCGCGTCAAGCTCCTCCCCGCCGCCGTACATGTCGTCACCGTCCGGGTCACCACGCACCAGCGCCTCGCGAAAGGCGTCGTCCGTCATGCGCATCCGCGCTGCCATGAGGTCGTTGCGGCGCTCTTCCCGCAGTGCCTCCTCTGCCGCGCTCACGTCCGCCTCCTCCTCTTCCTCCTCATTTTCTTCTCCCTCTTCACCATCGCTGCTGTCGCCGAGGGCAAAGTCGTCGTCCGCGTCGGGAATCTCCTCATCTAGATCTTGCGCGCCATCAAGCTGCACGTCGTCCATGGCATCTTCGCCGTCCGCTGCTGCTTCGGCCTCGGCCTCGGCAAGCTCTTGCGCCAGCTGCTCCCGGCGCATCGCCTCTTGGTGTTCCTCCTGCTCGCGTTTCTCCTCCCGCATCTGGTGCAGTGTCTTGGGGAGACCCGGCGGTTTCAGCCACGTGCTGCCGTAGTTTTGCACGTTGGTGCGACGTCGCTGCATGTACGCCTCGTCCGCGGCGAGGCGCGCCAATGCCGTCCGTTCGAGAATGTGGCCGCGCTGGCGCTGGAGATGCCCAGTTGATCCGTGATGGTAGTTGCCATGAGCGGCTTCGCCGCCTCTAGGGCCGTCGGGCAGGCTGCCGAGGATGGGCGCGCGTGAGGATGTGTACCATAGCGAGTGCGACTGGCGCGCGTTAGAAGATGCGGATTAGAAGACAGATGGGGGGAATAGAAATGCTGAACCTACATCTCGTGGGGTAAAATCCGGTAGTGTTTGAAACATGGCGAATCGATGCCGCGAAGATGCTGTTGGAGCTGGTAGCTTGTTTGAGGACAAAGCTTGGGGTGGCAAGTAAATAAGCCCACCTCGGTGGTGCGGGGCCACTGAACGGACTTCTAGTTATGGCCTGTATGGAACCAACTCCAGCCGTAAAATTCGATACCAAATTTCGCTCTTGGCGAATGAAACCAGACCTACGTACGGATAGTATCCATGCTTTTTGGAAGGGCCGAAAATCAATTGGGCCGTTGAGCTTGAAGCGGTCCGAAAACTATTGACCAGCTTAGAGACACCGGCTGTGGATATTGACACAAAGGTTCAAACCACATCGATGTTTCATCTGTCATTTTATGGCATTGTATAGAAAAATGAGGGTATTAATTTATTCTAAATGGTCCCCTCTAGAGGTCTTGCGCTCATAGCCTTTTCCAGCGGCGGTGAGTCGGCGTCTCGATCTTGACCTGCGATTACATTGAGGTTCTGCATTGGTTAGTCGCCGACAAAGAAACAATGATTCGGATACAAACTCACCGGCCCAAGGAATGCGTCGCGGCACTTTAGCCAGAGCAATGACACAACAATAGCGTATATGCCAAGCACAACACATACATAATCTGCTCCCCTTTTTTAGTTTCAGCAAATATGACAGTCAGTAAGAAACGTACTCATAGTATCACTTGTCACAGGGAGTGCCGTAGGAAAACAGAAAAACTTGGCAAGTTAGTTTCTGGGCCCGAAAAACAGCGCAAATCGGCTTACTATTGATGTAACCGTGAGGAATAGCACAGAAACAGAATTCACGACGGTACCGAACGAGCATAAACGAAACGCGCGGTTCGTCTGATGTAACTTCAACAGTTGCCGGCCCCGGATCAGAACAATAATTATAGGCGCCGCATAGGACAGGTTAAGCAGGATGACGAGCGACGCGACATAGGCGCTAAACGCAACGGTCGGGCCCAAATACAACAGGCCAAAGCAGATATTGAAGCCGTAGCAAAACAGGATCGCGCGGACGGGAACATTGAGGGTTGGCGCAATCAGTTCGAAGAATTCGTGAAAAATGATGCCGCGATCTCGTGCCATGGCGAACATTAGCCGACTTGCGCTTGTGATGCTTGCACTTGAACCGTTGATGAAGCATCCGCCGAGCATCAAGCTGATGATGGCAGCCGCGGCCCGACTATGTGTAGCGCGGAGAACCATGGCTACGATGGGCATGTTGCCAGGGGTTGTCAGCATGCTCGTAGGATCTGTCAAGCAAAAGAGAATAACCAGAGTAAATAGTAAACCCCTATCTTGTGTCAGTACATTAAGGCAAGTATTTGTACCAAGTCTGCTGACTTACGTGACGCCGCCTACGGCAATTGCATATATCAAGGCTCGCGGCGCATCGCGTCTTGGGTTTGGCATCTCCTCCGTCATGTGCAATACCACGTCGAATGCGGTGAGGGAAAGCGCGGACTGAAGGAGACCCAGGGTCCAAGCCACTCCGTCCGGCCAGTTCGTTTCGTTATTAAAGTCGGTAAAGACATATTCGACCTCGCGTTTGGTAGACTTGGCCAAGAGTACGACACTGGTGATCACGACACCCGAAATGGACCAGTACACTACATGGTTAGCCGGGCTGCAAAAGGCACGTACAACCCGCTGTAAGTAAAAGTCTTACAGGCTCCTGTATTCCATTTTCCTAGCATACTGTTTCCCCATATATTGATCGCAGTCGTAGCGGATAGCACAGCTAGGAAAATGCCGTATGTGCGTGCTGGGGTTATTTGGTACGAGTCGTTCGAGGCGACAACAATAGCTGCAGAAACGAATTGCGCTGTGAAAATAAGACGTAGGCACGTAAAACTGCAGAAGATGAACTTACCAGCAAAGTACCCTTGCACAGTGATGACTATTAGCCAGCCAGTGATGTTTGTCCACCCGACAAAGAAGCTCTATGACGCAGCTGTTAGAAGTCGAACTTGTCCGGGACACGTTCCGCCTACCATTGGCTTGCGCCAGTTGTCTGAACACAATGCAAAGACATAATGATATTGGCCGCCGGCTGTTGGCCAGATGGCCGCCAGCTCGCCCAGGCTAGCAGCAACACAGAAGCTGCAGACAACACAGAATAGAAAGCCGTACAGAAAGGCGACGGAGCCACCAGACGGCAGTATAAGGCCAATGGATCCTGCAAGAGCAATCCACGTACTGAGGAAGCTATGTAAGCTATTGAGATGTTTTCGAAGTCAATAGAATCTTGACGAACTTTAGAACGGCAAATGCCATCGCGAGCGTCGAAAGAGTCGACAGCCGCTGCTGTAGGAATCCATGATGCGCGTCGACACAGTGCGCTACTTTTGACATGATACTTCAAAAGCAAAAATAAAGATGTGTCAGTAGATTGATCACAGCGCTGTAATCTTGAATGTGATGAGGTAGTGGTCAGAGAGTGTGCAGCCAGCTTGCTGCGAGAAAAAGGAGACCAGTCAATTTACAGCTGTCTTGTACTACCGGAGTGTGGCGCGTCACCCGTGGCAGTCTCAATGGGGTGCAGCCGGGGCAAGGGGAGGGGGGCTCGCAAGAATGTGACCCTGTGCACTCCAGTCGCATAGTAGCATCATGAATTGGTAATAAAAATAGCCATACAAGGAGGGTGCTCCAAAACGTCAGATGAGGCGCTTTCAGATACTGTGGTGGTGTTCGCGGCGAGAGTATTCAGTTTGGCCCACAGGCAGTCTCTTTGTCCGCGAACATCAAACTAAATAGCGAGCCCGTTCAAACTAGCGTAATTTTGCGAAGGCTTCTTTCTGAACTGGAAGGCCCCCAGCGTTTTAGATCAGCCCCATGAGTTTCCCCCCGCTTTCCCTGTCTCAAGCCCAAGTAGATTGGAATGGTTGGATCGATTGTGGAGGTCCGGTGGCGACGGCAGATGAGACTCGATTGCCCAAGGATGGCTCCTCTCTGAGAATGCTTGTTGCGTACTGCCGATGCTGTTCCGCCAACCTACGTGGCGGGTACAGGGATTTCCACCTCCTCGAGCACCAATCTCCAAAAATTGCCCTTTTCGGCAAGGCCAAGAGTGTTGTCATCCAAGTCCGGAATATATATGAGAAAGGCGCCCTTTAACGGCCTTTTCGACGATTTTATGTTCTAACGGGTGTGTGAGGGGTTAGAGCCAATTTGGGACGGGGCTTGATAAGTAAGGCAGCTGTCCTTGGGTAGTACCGAGCTATTTTGCATCCTAAACTTACGCTCAGTTCGAAGTCATGACATCGAGAGACGGCTTCTCGTGGACCAAGGCCTCCGGCCTCCGTCCTGGTATTCCTTGCATCGGGGCCATTCAGCCGCCGAGCAACATCAACTCTACAGACACTGAATTTGATGTCATCGTTGTCGGTGCTGGATATGCTGGCCTCACCGCCGCACGCGACACCAGCGTAGCAGGTAGAAAGCTGGATAAGCTAGGCCACATCAAATCAATCTGACACTTTGCAGGCCTCAAGGTGCTGCTCCTGGAAGCACGCGATCGCATCGGCGGGCGCTCATGGTCCTCCAACATTGAAGGCTATCCATACGAAATGGGTGGTACCTGGGTGTACTGGGGTCAGGCGACCGTTTGGCGAGAAATTGCACGATATAGTATGCAAGACGAGTTGGAGAGCTCATACGACTTTTCGCGCGGTATCAACAAGTTTTTCCTCGCGAGCACGGGTGGCACACAACCATTTACACACGAGGAAGAGGTACAGCATTTCCACGCTCAAAACCCCCCCCCCCCCGAGCATGCAAGGAAGCTAAATCTAAAACTCACAATGTTAGGATGCATTGATGCAAACATGCCTGTCGAAACTATTTAACGTCGATGGGAAAGACGGCCGCGATGCCCTCCCCATGCCGCACAGTAGTCACCTGACACCTTCCGACCGCCACTTCGACAGCATGTCCGTGGCCGACCGCCTCGTCGAGATCAAGGACAACCTCACGCCCAACGAGCGCCTGTGCCTCGAGGGCTTCGTGCTGCTATGCAGCGGCGCCACGCTGGCAACCACCAGCTTCTACGAGATGCTGCACTGGTGGGCGCTTAGCGGGTACACCTACGAGGGCTGCATTAACCACCTCGTGCGCTTCAAGTTCCGTAGCGGCCAGTCGTCCTTTGCCGTGCGCTTCTTTGGCGAGGCCATGACGTCGGGAAACCTGTCGTATGCGTTCGACCAGCCTGTCGCGGCAGTCGAGGATGGGGCACATCAGGTCAAAGTCACGACGAGGAGCGGACAGGCTTTTACGGCGAAGCGCATGATCTCAGCGGTGCCGCTGAACGTGATTGATGCTATAGCATTTGATCCACCTCTGGAAGAGGGCAAGGCGGCCGCAGCGAAGAGGGGCCATGTGAACCAGACGATCAAGGTGCATGCCGAGATTCGAGATCGTGACCTGCGCTCCTTTACGGGAATTAGCTATCCGGACAATGGCCTGATTTACGGGTTTGGCGATGGCGAGACGCCAGCGGGAAATACACACGTTGTGGCGTTTGGTGGCCAACATAAACACTTTCACCCGGAAGATGATATTAACCGCACGATTGCCGAGTTCCATGGCTTTACGCCTATGCATGTAGAAAGAGTGGTGAGTAGCCAAAGTGGGGCTGGGCGTAAAAATGCTGATTCAAAGTCTAGGTTTTCCACAATTGGTCTCGCGATGAATTTGCCAAAGGTGCATGGTACGTTTGAGCTATATTTGCAGGACCTGCACACAAGGTACTGATTTATTGATTGCAGGTTCTTTTCTGCTCCGGGTCTGCTGGCGTCTCACTTCGAAGAGCTCCGAGCCCGCCAGGGCAACATCTTCTTTGCTAGCTCCGACTGGGCGTCTGGCTGGCGCAGCTTTATTGATGGTGCCATTGAAGAAGGTACTAGAGCCGCCGCCAACGTGCGTGCTGACTTGATTGGCCGCTCGAAAATCTAATTGTCTGCAAGTGGCAGTGGTTACGTAGCCGAGGCGGACAAACATGTTAATATATATTTGTATATTGCCAAGACCATAGATTAACCGAAATTCCAGACCCAAGAGTTACCCACAGTACACCGATCGCCAAAATAACAACTATTTACATAATCAAAACCTGCCGTTCCCTTGTAACAATGTCGGTCCAACTAGTGGTACCGCTCTTACTCCATATGTACTTGAGCGTATCGAGCGCCACGGGAATACTACCAAATCGAGTATTGGAGAACAAGTGTTTCAACCTACCAGCAAAGAACTCGCGGTGTTCTGGTAGCGTGCTTTCTGCGGCAGCGATGAAAAAGGGCCACACGAGCGCGTGGCTGCCATCCGCCTCTGGGTCCATGTCAATGACTGTCTGCCGCATCCGCTGAACCGAGGCAATGGATGATTCAGGTGTCGTTGTCTTCGACGCTCTGTCTTCGAAAATTTTACAAGCCTGCTTCATGACTTCGGTCATAATATTGACGGTGGCTTGCTGTTCGGGAGTAGAAGGACAGTACGACATGAAAGAGAGATAGTCAGCGGAGCGTCGGCGCATCATGTCGAGTCCCTTCTGCGGGCTGGAAAGTGGGGATCCGAATAATTCAAACCTAAACGAAGTATTAGCTACGACGAAGCGAATGACAAATGAGATCAAGGTGTACATTTGTGTTTGTTGTTTGACGAATTGCTTGACATTGTCTGGAAGCGACTTGTCCGACAATGCTGCTCGCGACAGCTGTAATAATAAATCAAGAAGGTATACATAATTTGTCGAGCCGGTGATGGTGTCGCCCACCAAAAGTACGAGAATGGTCACCCAGTTCGAGAGCTTCAAAAATTGATCTGGGCTGGGGTTGAGCGCAGATCGTCGTAGTCTAGAGAGAAGTCGCTGTTGGTTGACTTCCGCTTTCATTCGCAGAGATGGCACTACCTGTGAAAGGTGAAATGCGGAAACGACACTGACGGCCTGTGAGACCATGGGGTCCTGAGTGGCGAGTGGCAAGATCATCTGCCTATAGGCGTTGCCCTGGAAGTCGAGGACAACCATCTTCGATGCGATGAAGTTTGAGACTGAAATACATAGTTAGTGTTGAGAAATTGAAACAACAGAGAACGTGCTTTATGTACAGTGATCAAAGAAGAATCTTGAGTCTGACGATATGCTCTGAATGGTAGTCCCTGGGCCATATGGCCAAAGCTTTCGCTTGACTAACGGCCTGCGCGCCACTAAGCTATCTTCAGATTTTGGTTTAAGGATGAGCGGCATGATGTGTTTTCCCTTCACATCTTGATATAGCGCCTCATCAGTCTCCGAGCTCGTCGGCGATGAGGACGATGCTGATGTCCACTGTGCTGGCGTATCGGCCAGCGCGCTTGAATCAGGATCCTCTTCAATCTTGGGTACGACAAGCGCCGCAACTGGCGTGGTTTTTGGGCTCTGTCCAGGGATGGGCTCCGGATCTACCCACAGGTATTTCCTCGAATTTGTCGTTCGGGTGGGCATGTCTACCGTGTCGGTCGATGTGCTAGGTTGGGAGGCGCCATCAGCGGCGGCGGTTTCGGAGTAGCCCTCGCCCTCGATCACAGCCGTCGTGCTAGCTTTCACTTTGGCCGAGGTGGACTTTTTGCGCATGTAAGGGCTGAAGCGGCATTCGATGCCCTGGCCGGAGCACTTGATGCCTTTCTTCCGACACTTGAAGCACTCCGGTTCGGCCTTGTCACAAATGACCCGGCGCGTCCGACATTCTAAGCAACCTGGGAAGAGGCCGTTAGTCAGTGATTCCATCATCAAGCCAGATGATGCGCCGGGCTCTCGCGCTAGGGCTTAGCCGTGCGCGGATGCCCTCACCATTATTTCTCTTGGCGAGCGACATGTTGCGGGCGCCCGAGCTCCAATGTCTGGAATCGGATCGGATCGTCAAGACATTACACAGCGAGACGGCCGGCCGCGGAGGGCTTCGCAAGCTATTGTTTCGATATATGAAAGAGCACGGTTATCACTCGTGCTTAGCGTCGAGAAGCTGTCCTCGAAGATGATAAAAGATCGAAAGCTGAAATTGAAGAGGCTGTCTGGTTGATTTGCAAGAGTGCGGGGTAGCTGCCATCCTACTTCCATTAGTTATAGGGACCCTCAGGATGGCAGGCTAAACATTTGAGTCTTGCTAATCGGACCTTAGGAATTTGCCATCCGGACCGACCACGTGACCCACCCGCTCTTCCTAATTATGTTAGACCTTTTTTAGCGTCGATTTAGTAGGTAACAAAGTGAGATCATAGTAAGCTTATTATTAGCTTAGAAGAATAAAATTTGAATAAAACTAATTAAGCTACTAAAGAACCCTTTCCTAAGTAGAAAAAAAGAGGGTTTTTAGATCATCTATAGACTATACAGATAATTCGGGCGTTAGATTAGCCTAGCAGCGTACGTGACGGCTAATTGGCCGCTTGGGTGGCTCCACTATAATCGCAACAAGGGCGACCCAGTGGAGGAGCTTTAGATTCTGATCAAAGAGAAAGGTGGCCTTAGCTAGATCTCGCGATTCGATAGCAGCGATGATGCCGGGAGAGGCATAAGTGACTGTGGACGCCATTTTATTTGGTGTGCAGCTGTTGATGTAGTTTGGTATTTCTGGTCAAGGTTAACGCCGCGACTGTGGCGACATGTTGCAGAAGCGGGCTGGAACTGATAGTAGATGCATCTTCTGTGACATCGACAGCCGTTAGCCTGATTAGTAGGTAGATGTCGCCAGTGCTCGTAGCGCTTACATGGATGCCAACCTATACAACTCAGCTTTTTGTTTACCAAACAGCTTAATAGTAATATTTTCTCCTTGTTCTTACGGCCTGGACCACCAACCTGCTTGATAAGCCAAAGTTCAGCCGCATGCATGGAGCGGCACGTACATATGCAGCTGCATCCTTACCGAGAACGCCATCATGCCCCTCCCCCTCATCCGGCTAAACCGAGATTCTTTACCTTGTATCCTGTGAAATATACAATATGCTTATCGAATAAACTGCCAAGTCTACTGTACTTGCGACTTACACCAGAGAAACCAAGCGCGGCTGCCTGCGCTTCTTCGTCCAGCATCAGCCTGCCTCATCAGGCAGGGGTATCACTGCACATCAGCGTATCGGAAGCTGTTTAATATACTCACGCCCGACACGAGTGATCCTCTGAGCGTGATTGCCAGCGTGGTTGCTGTTCTCCAGCTCGCCGCTGCAGCGACGCAATATGTCAAGGACGTCAAGTCAGGCGCCGCCGACCGGGTGCGGCTGCGCCATGAGATGCGTAGCACCGTGTGTCTTCTCGTGATGCTCAAAGACCGCGTCGAAGACTCGGAGGACTGCGGAGAGCAGGCGCTTGAACCAGCCTCGATCCAGTCTTTGGCCAGCCCGGACGGGCCTCTCGCCCAGTTTAAGAAGCTTCTCGAGGGCATCGTCGCAAAGCTCGCGCCGCAGGATCGGCTTCGACGGCTCGCTCAGCCCTTTACATGGCCGTTTCACAAGAAGGATACGGCGGAAATGCTTACCGCGCTGGAGAGACTGAAGTCGCATTTTGGTCTGGTTCTCCAAAACAACATCCTGTCTGTCATCTACGTCACTCGTCAGCGGGATAGAGGATGCTAATTCTGTGGCGCAGGGAGCTTACCAAGCTGTCCAACCAAAAGCTTGATGAGGTGAACAAGAAGTTTGACGACTCAGCTGCTCGCCAGCACAGTGAAGAGACTCAAAAGATTATTAGCTGGGTCAGCCCGCTCTCGTTCCATGCGACCCATTACAGCATTCTGGAAAGCGTTCAAACTGGGACTGGCGCGTGGTTCCTCGAGCATCAAACGTACCGCAAATGGGCAAATGGCAGGACAGACATGCTCTGGTGTCCGGGTATTCGTAAGTTCCAAATGAGCATGTAGTAGGTTTTAATTCGCTGATCATTGTTTCAAGCCGGCGCGGGCAAGACGAGAATTGCGTGAGTATTGTCCCGACGATGAACCATTCCAACGCTAACCTCCACTGTAGATCTCTACTGATAGACACCTTTCGTCGCGAAACCCAACCAACTGAGGCTCTCTGCACATTTATTTACTGCGACTACAACCAGCGCGAAGAGCAGACCACTTCCGCTCTCCTCTCTAGCCTGCTCCAGCAGCTTCTCCAGGCGACGGCAGAGGAAAGTCTGATTCCCGAGTGGCTTCGCTCTACGAATCCCATAAAAAGTACGACACCAGGCCTACCATGACACAGCTCAAGGATATATTGGGCAAGGTGATTAGGAAGTTTGAGCGCGTGCATCTTTCATCGATGCGCTGGACGAGTGCGCCGAGTCGGAGCCAGAAGCGCTGGATTTTGTCCGCGCCGTCCAGTCTCTCAGTCCCCAAGTCAAGATTCTCTGCACGTCGAGATTTTCGACTACCTTTCAGGAGTATTTTAGCGAGTATGCGAGGCTGGAGATTTCTGCTCAGAATGAGGACATTAGAGCCTTTGCGGTTTCGCAGATTCAGAAGCAGTTTCGGCTGGCCAAGCATGTGCGAGCGGAGCCGGCTTTAAAGGACCGCATCATCAAGAAGATTATTGAAGAGTCACAGGGGATGTGAGTACGGCGATTCATTGAACAGGGCTCTTGCTAATATCGGCTAGGTTTTTGTTGGCCAAGTTACACCTTGAGTCGCTCTCGCAAAAGATCAGTCGAAGGCAAGTCCAACCATCCAATCTCCCAAGATACAGAATATTGTGCACACCGAGAGCTTTCGAGCTTCAAAAGTATCAGACACTGTCAATCCCTAAGAGACATCAAGAATGCTCTGCAGACTCTTCCCTCAACGCTCGGTGCGACGTATGCCGATGCTCTGCAGAGAATCTCTCAACAGGCCCCCGACGCCGCGGACCTTGCCAACTCGGTCCTCTTCTGGGTAGCATGCGCTCAAAGACCTCTCACGATACAGGAACTGCAGCACGTCTATGCTGTTCAAGACTTGGAACTCGGCGAAGACCTTCAACAAGATGCCTTGCCGGACGACGATATCCTCACAGCGGTCTGTGGTGGCCTCATCAGCGTTAACAGCAGCTCGAACACAATCCATATTGTGCACTACACGGCTCAGGAATATTTTGCAATATCCCGCCCCAAAGAGATGCTGGAGGCCAGACGAAGCGTCACTTTTGTGTGCTTGACGTACTTGATGTTGCCAAATTTTGCATCCGGCGTCTGCGCAACCGATGAGGATATGGAAGACCGTCTCAAGCAATACCCCTTCCTTGAATTACGCGGCCAAGCACTGGGGCGCTGAGGTCTCTGCTTTTGACTTACTTGAAGACGATATGCTGGCTAAGCTCCTTCAGTTTGTGGAAAGCCCAGTCGCGGTGCAGCTTACAAGCCAGGCGTGTGGTACCCCCTCTGGACGATACCAGTACTGGAGTCTCGAATACCCGAGAAACGTACCAGCCCTTGTCCTCGCCGCGGCGTTCAGCATGCCGGATATTCTGCGCCAAATGGTGGCGGGCGGACATGCAATTGACGGAACAGGAAGCGATGGGGAAACGGCGCTCATTAGAGCGGCCATGTTTGGCCATTCGAACAATGTGCAGACACTGCGTGGTTTAGGCGCTGACGTGAATGCTATGGATTACACTGGTGAGACGGCGATTCACAGAGCTGCGCGCAACGGACTGGCAAATGTCATTAAGACACTGATCGCCCACAGCCCGGACCTGAGCCTGAAAACCTCGGGCAGGTGGACCGTCCTCATGTCGGCCGTGTCTAGCGGCAGTCTTGAAGCCGTGCGAATTCTGATGGAAGCCGGGGTTGACTTGGCAGCCGAGACCGCATGGGGTGATACTGCACTCAGCATCGCCACGCGCAGCGGCCAGGAAGACATTGCCAATCTCTTGGCCGATCATGGCGCGATCCTACCACGGGGCGCAGCTGGACGCCGCGCCTCACTCGCTGCCTCCCGTAGAGGATACGAGAGGCTCGTCAGGCGCCTCACGGCGAATTACGACGCCGTGGCGGCAAGGCCGCTCCAACGACGGAGATCAGCCCGCGGCGAGTTAGGCGGCATCCAGGAAGAAGCAGCCTTTGCCGGGCAGCTGCCGGCCGGGCGAGCAGTCGAGCAAACCCTGATCAAGCCTCCCGCCATCGACCCTAATGAAGGTGATATCAGTGAGTTTATGGAGCAGACGGGCTGCCTAGTAGGCTTCTTGACGCGCTATAATCTGCTTCAGAAGATGGGCAAGGGTCACTTTGCCGAGGTGTACCTGTGCTCCAACAAGGTCACAGGGCTGCAGTATGCCGTCAAGGTGTTGCCGTTCCGGAGCGGGCGGACGTATCTGCAGGGGCTGCATCAGGAGGTGGTTGCGCTGCGGACTACAGGAGCTCGGCACCCAAATATTATGCGGCTAATTGACACCTTCTTCGACCATGGCTCATCGTCGATTTTTCTGGTGCTGGAGCTGGTGCCCGAAGGGGAGCTGTTCAAATTTATTGTGGCAAAGAAGAAACTGACAGAGGACGAGACGCGGACAATTTTCTCGCAGTTGTTCTCCGTGCTGGTGTTTTTGGTGAGTAGTCCCTGTGACGCAAAGGGGCGACAAGATTAATACGTTTGCTTTAGCACAGTGAGGGCTGGACGCATCGGGACATCAAGCCTGAGAATATTCTATTGAAGGACAATAAATTGGGTATCAAGTTGGTGGATTTTGGGCTTGCCAAGAGGCTACAGACTGATCCGCCTCAGGAGGTCGCCGACCTTCCCACCGCCACAAGCACCTTACTCGGAACACCAAGCTGTAGGTTACAGCCCGATTACTCGCCAAGTAACTCACAGCTAACTCTTAGTTTCAGATGTGGCGCCGGAAATTCTTGCCGACGCCGGGGGGCGAAGCTATGGCGTCGGGGTAGACGTGTGGTCCGCCGGCGTGGTCCTGTACATTTGCCTCTGCGGCTTCCCGCCCTTCTCCGACGAGCTGTACTCCCGCAACTTTCCTTACACGCTCAGCCAGCAGATCAGATGCGGCCGGTTTGATTACCCATCACCGTACTGGGATTCGGTCGGGGACCCGGCCCTGGACCTCATCGACAGCATACTTGTCGTGGACCCGGCGAAGCGGTACACAGCAGCGAAGTGTCTAGAGCACCCGTGGATGGGGGCGGACGTGGGACAGGTGGTGGAAGATGCGGTACGGGCGGAGAGTCCGGAGATAGTAGACATGGGTGATTTATATATATAATGTGTATAGTTGAGAAGAAAGATAATAATATGTAAGCTGTAATTCAACCATTTTAACTCAATGTCTATCAACTCAATTATGATATAAAATTAATGGAATTGAATGGATGGCCACCCTGCCGAAAGCCCTGCTGAAGGCCTTACTGACGTCAAAGGTGCTCTTAATATGCCTACAATAGCCGTCTTTGTCGCGAGATAGCCTCGTGCTGCTCTAGACTCGTCCAGCCTAATTCTTGTGAACGAGTCTTGTTCCCCTGCAAGGCTGTAGCCCGTTTTGCGAATGTCATGACTGTGCGCGCCCAGTGTCTCAAGCCTCCTCATGCCGCTCTGGCCTTGGCCAGCCTGATTCTCGTTAACAAACCTTGCTCCCCTGCGAGGCTGTTGCCCGCTGTGCCAATGCCAAGAGTGCCCAGTGCCTCAAGTCTAAGCCTCGCGACGTGTATCCAACTGTAGACATCATCTTCGGTCAAATGTCGGTATGAAGGACGAATATACGTAAACACACGAGAGGATTAACGTGCATGATTACATACAGCCTTGTTTATCAATAAAGGAAAAGCCCCTTTCAAAACCGTGGGGCAGAAATTTTTATTATAAAAGCACGAGGTTGTCGCCATGAAACAGCAACACCTTGTTCTCTTTACCGATCTTTACCAAACAATCAAATCACGCAGCCAACTCCCCCAAAAAACACCACTCTGATTTTTATAATCAAATACATCCCCATTGTCAAGATGATGATGCTCAAGACCCTCACCGTCGTCGCTTTCGCTATCAGCGGCACCAACGGCGCCATCGTCCAGCTCTACCACGACCGCAACTGCCAGCAGGAGGCTGGCGAGCGCAACGTCTGGGACAACACGTGCGCGCCGACGGGCGCCTGGAGCTCCTTCAAGATTGTCTATGACGGCGCCTGGGGCCAGATAATCCGCGGCCACCACACCAACAACTGCTGGGACGGCTCCACGGGCGCCTGCACCGAAGCCGTCGCATCCGACCAATGCTTCGACTGCAATAAGGGCGATACGTCGTGCAACTCGCTGGGATCATATAACTGGCGGTGCTAGATTAATTATCGCAGGGAAAGCGGACTCGTCTGCTGAGAGGGTTGTGGCTGTATGCTGCCTCCCTTCTGCCCTTAAAGTGTACAGACGGTGTTTTTTCCAGGGCTTGTCGAGCCAGCGCCAGTCGTACTTGTGCCTCTTGCTCTGACATACCCAGTTGAGTGGTGTGGTGGGCGCCAAAAGTGTGTATTTTTTCATTTTTCAAGGTGCCTTTGTGCAGTAGTGATAGGGTTATCTCGGCAACGTCGTCTTAGACTCTACTTCGGGCAATTCATAGCTGCTCATCTTTGTCGATATCCTCTTCAGCTAGGTAGATCATTAGCCCTTATTTCAACAAAATATGTACAAGAGCCGCACGCAACTTACAAGATCCAAACGAACAAGAAGCCATCCGCACGCAGTCAAGACCAGAGAGACGCCGGCGAACAAGGCATACCAGCGCCAGTTCGGATTGTCCTTCAGCAGGTCCACATTCATCCCAAACAGACTCTGCAGAGGCGTTAGCTAGCGAAAATGTCACCGAAATCGTGCAGATCCCTTACGGAGCTGACCATGAGAGGAAGGAAAATAAACTGCTGCTATTAGACGTGGTTTAACATTGATGCAGACCATCGCGACTCACGGTTATCCATGTAAGGCGTTTCATGCTCGCCGCAAGGTCGATGGATCGGTGCGCCTCATTAATCGAAGCCCACGCAAATTCCTATCCATATAAGCCGTTATTATAGATACAGACGTACGAGAAAAGACTCACAAATTGCAACAGGTCCCGTAGTGTCTGATCCTACTGTTTGTATACGCTCGACCTTTTTCATCCAAAGCGTAGACCCCAATAGCAAACGCCACACCCCTACATCACCCCCTTTTCAACCAAAAGAGTAGTGCCATTTCCCCTCAGGCTCCCAGTCCAACAAACGTATGCCTCACAATAGCACGTGTGGCTAGTAGACACCAAGATAGTCGCAAGACAGATACAACCAAAGCCTAACAACCTAGGCCCACGTCCAAAGCCACTCCATCAGCATAATATAAGCAATACAAGCAATATAAGCAACACAAGCAGTATAACTAGTACCGCTTATAACCCACATCAATATCGTGATAGATGCACTAGAAGCGATAATCCGATCCGATATTATAAAGATGTCTTAGCATCACAAGTCGAGGCGGAGGACCGCCGCTTACAAGCCAGAGCAGAAAACATAAAGGCAGAGAGTCAGAAGCACTCTTACATAGAAGACAATAAGACCACCCCGTGGCTTAAATTCACAAAGTGGCCTAAGCTATTTGTGAACCGACTAATCGAAATCATCACAGCCACCACACGATTGCCTTCTCGAAGTAGCTAGAATAATAAGGGGTATCTCTTAGGTGACTAGCGGGGCTCGCCGGTGTATAGCTCAGCGGGGACAGAGCGCCGCATTCAGCTATTAATGACCGGTGTCGATGACATGTTCGGTCGAGCTAGTGCCACTCTAGCTTATACGCCGTATCGCTCACGCTGTTAGATGGCAAGCTACTGGAAGGATGAGTTCAGACACCGACCGCTGCGCCCACTGCCGCCCTCTACCAGCGCTTCGGCGACGGCGACTTTGACACCGTCACGCTGTTTGCCGATGCTTTGATGAACTGCGCTCCCCGGAAGCTCTTTGACTCCACCACCGGCCTCCCCATACCGACCTCTCCTGTTTTCGAAGTCAAGGCCCTATTGGAGCGAAACCTGGCCCTACCGGGCGTGCAAAGGCACCCCGGCGTCGCGCACATGTACATTCACCTCATGGAAATGTCGGCGACGCCCGAAGCCGCGCTGCGGGCCGCCGACATGCTCCGCGATCCCCGACACCGGCCACACGTACCACATGCCCGCGCACATTGACGTCTTGGTCGGCGACTACCGCCGCGCGGTCGAGTACAATCTTAAAGCGACGCTTGTCGACGACAAGTTTTTCGAAAGGAACGGCGGCTTGACGTTTTACAGCTACTACCGGATGCACGACTACCACTCGCTGATTTACGCGGCCATGCTGGGCGGCCAGGCAGGGGCGGCGCTGGAGGCGACGGCACGCATGGAGGCGGCGATTACGGAGGACGTGCTGCGGGTTGAGACGCCGGCGCTGGCGAATTGGATGGAGTTTTTCCTGGCGGTGCGGGTGCATGTGTACATTCGGTTTGGAATGTGGGATGAGCTGCTGGAGCTGGACACGTTGGAGGATACGCACCTGTACTGCGTCACGAATGTGATGCGACATTACGGCAGGGCCATTGCGTTTGCTGCGACGCGGCAGGTAGGCAAGGCCGACCAGGAACGGGAGCGCTTTCGCGAGGCGTCCGCGCTGGTTCCGCCGACGCGACTGGATTTTCCGAATAAAATCACGGATATTCTGTACGTTGCGACGGCCAGGCTGGACGGAGAGATTGCGTACAGAAGAAGCAATTTTGACGTTGCTTTTGCGCGGCTGCGGGACGCCATCGCACTGGAGGACAAGTTGCCGTTTGCGGAGCCTTGGGGCTGGATGCTTCCCGCGCGACATGCGTATGCGGCGCTGTCTTTGGAGCAGGGTCTTGTGCATCAAGCTCTTCAGGCGTACGCCGAGGACTTGGGGCATATACCGACGCCCGGACGAGCGCATCAGCACCCCAACAACATCTGGGCGCTGCATGGGTATCATGATTGTCTGACACGGTGCGGGCGAGACGCGGAAGCGGGGATTATTAAGAGGTTGTTGGTGGTTGCGGCGGCGGAAGCCGATGTTGAGATTACTTCATCGTGTTTTTGCCGACTTGAGACGTCGGTAGAATGTCATGGGAGAGTTCAGTCTGTGAACTTGGCCTTGACGGGAGGAGAAGCCACAGATTAGACGAGCCTGGATTACAGAGCTCTGGGGTATTGATGTAGCTCTATTTCACTCGTAAATCCCCATATCCAGACCACCATATCCAGACCAGCCGGGAATTCATCATCGGATCCTAGGAAATACCTACTCTGTCTTCTGCACTGCCTTGCCTCGCACCACACGAAACGATGCCACCCCGTCATTCGCCAGCTGCGCCACCAGTCCGCCCTCCCAGTCCAGATACGCCTGCATATCCTCGCGCGCGCTCTCCGTCCCCTCGTACGGGCGCTTGTACACGTCGATTGGCTCCGACAGCCACCGCGGCCGCGTCTCCAGCGCCGCGCCACCGCCGTTGGCGCGCGCCCAGGCGGCGGCTCCGCCGGCAAGATGGACAACTTGTCGAGATGTGGCGCTGCGGGCGTGCGCCAGGTTGGCGGCGGCGAGGAGGCCGTCGGGGGAGGTCAGGACGACGGTGGCGGAAGAGGAGGAGGAGCTGGACGGCGGCGGGAGGGCTTGGAGGTCGCGAGCGAGGGCGGGGCCGGAGGCGTACCAGGAGCCGGGGATGTGGCCGTTGCGGTAGACGGGGCTGCGGGCGAGATCGACGATGATGGCGTCGGTCAGTTGGGATAGATCTTGGACGGGGTTGGCGCCAGCGCCGGGAGGACTCCAGAGTGGGCGCTGTGGTGGTGCAGGTATATCCAAGGTAGAGGAGTCTTGGAAAACGTAGACGTCCCATCCCATTTGCTGCAGCCAGCTAGCGGTCATGGGCGCTCCGGGCGCCGCGGACCCCAACCCATTCATCGGTGGCCTGGACGAGCTGACCTCCGGGCGCGGATTCGAAATGGGGGAGACGACCAGCGGCGTACTCTTCCGGCGTCCTCACATCGAGTAGATGTAGCGTTCTCTCGCCGCTCTCGGCCACGAATTGACGGAGCTTGTCACTGGCTATAGTAGAAACACCAACGTGGTTACTCCAAGCGACAGCATGTTCCCGAGCGCGTCTCTTGGACGCTGGCGACGGTTCCGACACGCGCAGAGCCTTGTCGTGCTCCAGCGCCAGCCCGGCCAGCAACCAGCCGATCGTGCCGTTCCGGATCGCGACGACCTCGTTGGGCACCCCCGCATTCAGCAAGCTCTGCGTGCCCAGGATGCTCCGCGTGCGGCCGGCACAATGCACAAACACCCGCGTCGTCGGCGCCGGCGCCGCCTCCAAGATGCGATGGACTAGCTCGTCGCCCGGACAGCTCACCGCGCGCGGAATGCTCATCGTCTGGTACTCTGCGAACCGCCGCGCGTCCAGCACCACGACGTCCTCTGTGTCGTCCTGCAAGATTTGGTGGACGTCTGCGGCGGCCATGGACGGCGTGTGGGAAATGGCCTCGACGAGCTCGCCAAAGGCTTTGGACGGCACGTTGACGTCGCGGTAGACTTCGCCGACGCGTGCGTAGGCGGACAGGCCGCCGGCGAGGATGGCGACGGAGGAGTAGCCGAGGGCGCGGATGCGCGAGGCGGCGCGGGCTGCGTACCCCTCTTCGTCGTCGTAGACGGCGATGGGGACGGACAAGCGGGGGACGAGGCGAGGAAGGGAGCGTTCGACCTCGGATACGAGTATGCTGATGGCAAAGAGGGGATGGGCGAGGGAGTAGGGCCCTTCTTCGCGGACGTCGATGAGGGCGATTTCTTGGTGGGTTGTCTAGTGGCGGCGGACGTCGTCGGCGGTGATGAAACTGGCCATGGAAAAAAGGTGGTGAGATTAGCGGATTGAGTCTGGCATGGACATGCTGGTGATGGTTCGTTTCAAATGGTATTTTAGGATGAGTGGGACTTGGTAGCGATGCGTCTGGTGAAGAGTGTAGGTGTTGAAAACTTGTCTGGTTGATGGATACGTACTTGGCCAGTTGAGTCAGCAGAGGGACGCCACGAAACAGCAGTATTATTGGGCCATGGTAAGAGGAAACATGTCTGGTAACATGGCGAGTTTGTATATAACAGCAACTGCATCACAAGCAATCGAGATTCCAGCAGCACGAAACTGCACGCGCAGTTGCCTCAAGCCCCGGGACTCCCCAACTCCAGGTCTCCAGGACTTTGTCCTTCAGCGCCAACTCTCAGGGTTCCGTTTTACCACAAGCATCTCTCGGCATCCGACAACTGCGGATTGCAACTGGTATATACTGTCATGGGCTACATAGCCTCCCAGTCTTAGAAGCTAATCACAATCGATAAAATGCTCCACAAAGTGTGTATTAGAGCCAAATCCGCATGGTATACCATGTTGACACGATCGCCAGTAGTTGGGCTTCAGTCATGCCATGATCTGTCTACACCAATGGTCCCACAGATATACATAGTGCCAGATTCCTCAAAGCATTACAGTAATGCCAAAATGACCGCCCACTTTGTAGAACAGTCATGTCTGTTGTTAGCGAGCACTGCCAGAAGTGGTCGGTACTGCCGCATCTTAGTAGCCGATCCTGTCACGCAGCCAATCTAAAATGCATCTAGATATAATTTGTTCTGTCGGATTTGAAGGTGTCTTCATCCTTGAGACTATATTTTCTGAACATATGGACTTTGATTGAACTTGTCTTGGTATCTTTATTTCGCCCCTTGTTCTCAGAGGCGATACTCACGACACCGAATTTATCCCCCCTCAAGGCCGTAGCTTCTAATTTTAGGTGTTGCATGCTCACATACCGGGAACGCGAAACGCTGTCGTGATAATTGTTTTATGATGGGACGCCAGATGTTGAATTCTGACGTGCAAGGCTCGTTGAGTCTGTATAACATTGTTGATGTAGCAGTCGTGCAGCTTCCTCAATAACGAATCATGGAAGAGTATACATTGCTTCCTTCTGCACAAGGCTAAGGCTACCTACAGGTCACTAGCCTGGTCCTCACATACCCCTTTCCAGTTGTTGCAGGAGCACGATCCACATTGCTTTACTTGTTAGTAAAATGCGTTTAGATGTATATTATGCGAGGGTCTTACCCGATCATTGACGCAAGCGTTGCCAACAGGGCAGAAGCGTGCCTCTAGATTCGGATTTCCACCAGTAGACTCAGCAGCAATGGCTAGCCCAGCGAGGAATATAACGAAAGCAACGACAGTCTTCATTTTTGTTACGTTGATAAAGTGTGCAGTGTACAGCGGGCACCAGAAATGTAGTTATAAGCGCCTTCGATGATAAGATGGAAGGATACACGGGATAGTGAAAGCAGTCTTTTTCCTCCATTGTAGGGGGGAAGATACACATTTGTATATACTGCTCCCTTGATGACTAAGGTGTACGAAGAATATTTATTCCTTAGCTGTCCAATAAAAATATATGAAAGCGCTACGGTTGTACGTTGGGAGGCCTAGTCAAGTGATGACAACGGAAAGCTTTTCAAACATGCAGTCTAGTCAGCTGGGCAGGGATACCAGGTGTCTCGCAAATACATTAGTTACTCAAAGCTACCGTATATCTCGGTGACAAGGCAACTGATTCACACCGCCATCAGGTCGTGGCGTACTAAGTGCCATCAGCCTCGGGAAAACCGTGTTTGAAACCTACTACAACCAGTAGAGTCGGCCGTATGCTGCCCATACCTCTTGACAACGCCTCCTCCGATTGTGCATATTGAATAAGGCTTGCTACAGAAATGATAGAGCCTTGGCGTAAAGCTTAAGTTATGATTTGGGTTTGGGGGTGGGTTCTTTGAGACACTGCCCAGGAAGATCGGATCCAGGAAGATCGGATCTGCATGCAGCCCCGCCACTGGCCGGTTCTCGGTTTTGATCGCACACTACGGATACGCTAAATATGATCAACCTTCAGCGAGGGGCCGATGTGCAGAGCCACGGTTTGGTGGTAGCGGCCACCAGCAGAGCTTCTTTGCCGACGGCAGCCACCAACTTCAAGCTACCTTATTCTGGCACTGCGTATTACAGAGGCAAAGCGTCGTACAGGTAGAGTAGCAAGCAGCATGGAAAAAGAAAAGGCATAGGAGTGCCATTGCACGGAACTAGCGAGGTGGCAAATTATTAGGCAGAGGTATAGAGTATAGACAGCGAATCAGTACATCGTATCTAGCTACAAGGCAAGGCTAGGCGGTAGCGAAGACATAGTGTAGACGTTTCCGGCGACGATGAACACGTCGCTGCGGGGGTAGCATTCCTCAGCCGCCACTGCCATTCCAGAACTAATCAGGAGACTGCAGACGCATCTACGGCTCACTACGCAGGAATAAGCCAACTCGGTTTGCGAAAGTGCGAAAGTGCTGCAGCTGGTAGGCCGTTAATCTCTCATCTTTACCTGATGAGCTTAACTCTCCCTTTTCTCATCATCTACACAAAAACCCAAGTAGCCCATATTAGAGGGCGAAAACGTGTATGACTACAGAAATCCTTGGGATTGGCCGGACTTTGGCAGATAGAACCAACTCTTGTAATATAACTAGATGACTACGTCTGAGTAGGGGCGTCACTTCAATACGTTTCTGTGGTCCTTATTCTAGTTTTAAAAAACGAAATTCATTCTGTGTTATTAATAAATCACAGTTACACGAGATTGTGCCTCAGCCCTTTCGGCCTAAACAGGCTGGAGGTCCCAGCGGCGGGCATTATCATAAGGATCAGGCTTCACAATCTTGACGTCGTAGTCCCACGCACCGACGACCCGGTCGTTATGATTGACAAGGCTGATGATGCCCTCGTTGTACTGGAATTGCTGGCCCTCGCCCTGGTAGCCCTCCTGTGTGGCGGTAGTCTCGGGTTCGAGCTTTTTGAAGCTGAGGTAGAGGTTGGAGTGCACGTTGATGAGCCGGCCGTCCCGGAAGGTCCAGCGCTGGTTAGAGTTATCAGGGCTCGGGTTGTAGTTGTAGTCAATGATGGGAGCGCCGGCGTCGGGGGAGCTGTCCTTGTCGTCGAGCACGCGATGGTTCTTGCGGTTGCGGATGATGAACTGGCCGTCAGGGAAGGGCATTTTTGAGGAATTGTTAAGAATATAGTCAGAGCAAGAATAATAGAGAGTATACTTAGCTACACAACTAGGTATAACTTATGCGGGGAGTTGCTCGTGCTTATATAGCTAATCTAGTAGCTAAGCTTTCCCTCACCTTATAGTTATTCTAGCTGCTGATTTGCTAAATGCTATAATGAGGGGGATATACTGCTTACTACATAATAAAAATGTAAAAGTTTATTATATAGTATAACATTAGCCTATTACCTAGTAGTGATATCACCTACCGATCTACTAAATGTTATTATAAGGGCTATATACTATTTACTACGTAATAAAGATGTAAGAATTTGCTATTAGTATAACATCAACCTAGATCTACAAGGTTAGAGGTGTTAGTATATTAGGGTATAGAAAGTATTCCTCCAATATAAATGTAGCTAAGTATTACCAAGATCTACTAAAAAATTAAACCTTCGCCACTTGTAATAGCCTCTGTTGTTTATAATAACCTTTGCTGCTTGCAACATGCCTTTGCTGCTTGCAACAAGCCCTCGCTGTTTGCAACAACCCTTTGCCATTTGCCATAAATCTTTGCGATATTCGAGATTATACTATAGACTATAACAGATATATAGGCTGTTATATCTTGCAGCTTTTGTAGGGACCCTTTAGTCCTGTAAATGCATATGACTTGACCCCGAATCTGACATAGCATGGTGTAAGAGATCGAGCAGTGTCCTAAGGCAAGTAGCTGATTTAGTCATCAAGGCCAGGACTCGAGTTGTCTTCCGAGTCTAAACCAGGCTCATCTACTCTCGCGACGAATAAATAGCTCATACATAGTTCAACGTCCCGTCTTTCGGCCTTGCGGCCCCGCGATCGCAAAGCCGTTCTAGAAAGGCTGTTCGCCATAAATTTAGGTTCGAGCACGCCACGCCTAACTTTTTTTCGCGAGTTCGGTCCACAGGGTAACCGTGTCCGGGCAATTCATGGCGCAGGGCTTCTCACGGTGCAGGGAGTGACCCCGGGATGCCGTTTCCTTCCAGCTCAACAAGATGTCAGCTGGACGGCATATTCTAAACCCCGTGTTTGGCTAGTTTTCGATAGAGTCGGGTCAAAAATAGTGGAGCCAGTAGCACGAATTCAACCAATGGCAATATCGCGGTCAGAGACTAGCCTGATTTGGTAGCTTACACCAAAGCGGCTAAGAAGTTAAACCGCGAAAGACCATCACATCTCATCACATCTCATCACATTATATCACCATGAAAATCAGGGGAAGTCTTTTTATTCAGATGTACAGCTATTCAGCCAGAATGCTATAGTACGACCATCGTAACTGTTTTTTTTCTTTTTTTTTCTTTTTTTTTCTTTTTTAAATTAGAATACCACGAACCGGCCAACCTAGAAAGCATGCATCCAAAGAGGCAAAGGCGAAGCATAATGCTATCACGTAACGAGAGCGGCGAAGATGTAATACGGTTGCTCAAGACAATATCCGTTTCCGAATCTACGCCCCAAAGCCAGAACGGTCGGCACATGATTCTTACCCCTCTGAAGGTCATGCACAAGTGGTGTATAATCGGCTTAACCTACTTACAGATGTGGCAGTAGCAGCATTTCCTTCAGCCCGCGCTAGCTCATCAATCGACGTTATGTATAGGAGTGATCCAGCGACCGCCGACACTCGATCGGCCCATTCAATGCCACCAGACCAGTCACACACGAATGACTTGATAACGCACGATAGAGCTGAATTGGGCATAGTATACGAGTCCTACCATGAGATCCAGACCAACAATGAATCGCCACTATTCGTAGATGACGAGCCAACCGAGCATTTAAATACCGCCGTAGATCATCACAACACCTCATATAAAGAGTTGGTTAATCCATTAGAGGCCACGGACGAAGAGTTTACGCCGGGAAGAGGGGGTTGTGCTAACGACTAGAGCGCGACGTTACTATGCGACGAGTCTATAGTGGCAGCCACTTACGAAAGCTTAGAGGCCACTGGTTCGAACATTAAGGATTATAATACGGAAGAAAGCTTCACTAGCGTGTCTAAGACTACTCTATCTCTGGCAAGAGCATTCTTGGAAAAGCAGTGGACCAAGTAATATAACTGCCCAAAAGAGCATATCACCGACATCATCCATAAAACTGGGTTCACGCCTAAAGAAATGGCCGATTACTAGCGAGACCTTAGCATTCCGGATTGCATTCTAACGTGTACGGGCTAGTTAGACTATAGGGTTTAGGTCAGATACTTTATTACTTTACTATATACCCTTAAGGGTAACTAAAAGCTATACCTAATATAAGGTTATTTAGCTAAATACCCTTAAGGGTAACTATAGCTTTAGTATAAGCTAAGGTATAGTAATTTAACTAGTAATATACCTTTAAGGATAATTAAAGTATAATAAGCTTAAGTAAAG